>JAOBSW010000895.1:0-127260 GCA_026214975.1 Gentiana macrophylla | reverse complement strand
ATAGCAACCAAAATTGGTTTTGGTTATTTGCTTATATTATCAACACAATTTCGTAAGGTTGATCGGAAAAAAAAAAAAAAAAAAAAAAAAAAAAAAAAAACGAGATCGAAGCGATACATGGAGATGAAAAGATGATTCTCGATATTCTTGTGAAATAGGTGAGCCATGGATGTAACCATTCAACAAGAGAGAGTCTCCAGAGATACCACACTCTCTACAGATCGTGAAGCTTGCAGTGCGTTTTCTGATGGCAGCGGCAAAACAACCAAATCATAACGTCGTGGATGGCGTTAAACGTCCGTACCGAAAGATTTAAAACCGGAAAGAACCGGCGGCCTGCGTTAGTTGAATCTTCTCACCGAACAAATGATGGAGACGATGTGGACTCGCTTTCATGCCCATCGTTACTCTGGCGGTGGGATGAATGTCACCACCGGCCATGGTGAAGAAGGAGGGTCTCCTGGTGGGTCCATGTACCGGTCCGATGGAAAAGTGAGTCTCTGCGGACAACTCTTCTCGGGCAAAGCGAAGATGAATCAGGATGGCTCATCCAACTCGACTCGGTCCCCTGTGGGTTCGGGATCGAATCCCATCTTAAACGAATGCGGACTCGCGAACATAACATCGGCCCAATGGCAAACAATTTTAGATCGATAAATAGAACTAAACCACGAGATCGATTGACTAGTAAATACTTCATGGATTATTGACACCGTGCAACTCACCATGTGTCCGTGACCGACATTTATTTAGACTAACCACGACCAATTGAGAATTGTTCGATTGGCTTACGGATGGACGTTCGCGTTTGCAACTCGTTCGAACCAAGTATTTTGTCGGGAATTTACGACTCTTGAATGTTTTATACGTACTCAGATTAAATTGTAACTTGATTTCGGCGTCCCAATTTTGGGCGATTATAATTGTGTGATGCAACACCGGTCGTTTATGTATTATACAGACCGAGTGACGATGATAACGTTGGGTTCCGTGTAGCGCGTGGATGGACTTTTTGGTTGCTGGGCGCGCACTGCAGGCTCGGTTTACGGCCATTGATGGTGCGGATCGCGGTTGTGGCACGGCGCGTTTGGGACATCCATCGAAGTGATTCTTCGGCGGTGTTCCTAATATTTCTCGTTTCCAAAATTTAAATAAAGATGGATGTGATATTTGCTTTCGGGCAAAAACCTCGTGAACCTTTTCCCATTAGTGAGAATAAAGCTTAGTCGTGTTTTTGAGTTGATACATTGTGATTTATGAGGCCCTCACAAAGGTACCATCGACATGTGGTGCTACGTATTTTTGACCATCGTTGATGACTATTCCCGCTCGTTTGGATTTATTTATTATTGAATAAAATTGAAGTCGAATATGCTTTCTTGGATTTTATCGCGTTAGTTTCTCGTCGATTCGAGGTTGCCATTAAACGGGTTCAGAGTGACAATGGCATGCAATTGAGACTTTGCTTCCTTATTTTCGTAAAAGGTGTATTATCTTTGAAACATCTTGTGTTAGTACTTCTCAAATGAACGGCCGGGTAGAACGGAAACATCAACACATTCTTAATGTTGCACGCGGCACTACGCTTTGATGGACATTTGCCGCTTAAGTTTTGGGGGGAATGTGTTATGGGTCGCGCTTATATAATTAACCGAACACCGCCTAGTGTTTTGAATTTTAAGACCCTTATGAGTTTCTTTTTGGGAAAGCACCAACCTCTCGATGCTTGAATTTTAGGATGTTTATGTTACGCACACCGACCATCGTCCACACTCATAAATTTGCTAGCCGGAGTCGTAAGTGCGTTTTCCTTGGTTACCCGTTCGCAAAGAAGTGGATGGACCTTATATGACCAGATACGGAGGAGATCTTTGTTTCTAGAGATGTTAAAGTTTTTGAACATGTGTTCCCCTTTTCCCAACCGACAGATAGTGAATCCTCTGCGGTCCTTACCCTTTGTTTGACGATGTTGGCATAGTGGATCATGGGTTCGATGCCTTCTCTGCCGGGATCCACCATTGCCGGATCCTCCGGTTGAGGGGATGGACCTGACGATCAAAAGCAGTGATACTCTGGTGTTATAAGTTTCACCACAACCTCAACATCCAGGTGACGGTGATCAAGAGTTGGGCAGGGTAAACGCATGAAGATTCGAATTCACGCTTCCAAGATTTTGTGACGCATACATTGATTGATCGAAAAGTCCCATTCCACGCTCTTCCGCTCCGTCGGTTTTCTCGTACTACGATCCTCTTATTCATTATATTAATTATGATAAGTTTTACTGAAAACATCGCAAGTACCTTGCAACTATTACGATAGGTAATCCTCCTAAATCTTTTAAGGAGGCTATGAAACATGATGGGTGGCGTAAGGCCATGTCGGAAGAAATTCAAGCACTAAGATCGGTATTGTTTTGCAACCCTTCCCCGGGAAAAGGCATTGGGGAGTAAGTGGGTGTATACAGAGAAATATGATGAACATGGACCCTTACAACGTCCCCACGAAAGCCCGGTTAGTGGCATTTGGGCATCACCAAGAAGAAGGTATTGATTACACAGAGACTTTTGCCTGTGCGGGAAAATGGTCACGGTTCGGACTTTTCTCAAGGTAGAGCCACGGTAAAACAGCCTGGACATTCACCAGATGGATGTCCATAATGCATTCTGCATGGGGACTTGGAAGAGGAAATCTATATGAAGATACCTCCCGGGTTGAGAGGCCGATCAAACTTGGTTTGCAAGATCGCGCGAAATCGCTGTACGGGTTGGAAGCGACCATCGCGGTGTTGGTTTGCAAAGCTTGCCTCGAGCCTTGCGCGTGAGTATGGTTTTCGTCGCCAAATCCTACTCCGATTATTCGTTATTTGCTTTGCATCGCAATCATATTCATTTATATGTCCTCATTTACGCCGATGATATGATTGTTGCCGGAACGATAAAGTCGCCACGCGGATTTTTAAAGACTACTTGGGAGTTGTTTTAAAATGAAGGACCTTGGGGTGTTGGAAATATTTTCTTGGGATTGAGGTGGCGAGAGCAGGACGGCATCTTCTGAATCGGAAGTATGCTTTCACATTATTCATGAAATCGGTTTTACTTGAAGCAAGCCACCGATTTCCCGATTGAGCAAAATCACAACTCGCCCTTGCTACGGGCGCATTGTTGAGTGATCCGGGCCCTTATCGCTCGGTTGATTGGACGACTTATATATCTCGTGTTACCCGACCTGATCTAGCTTATTCCTTGTATGTGTTGTCTCGCTTCATGCAAGCACCCGTGTTGACCATCGGGAGGCGCCCTCCGCCTTGTCGATATTTGAAGAAGCATCCAGTCGTGGAATTTTATTGCGTTCGAATAGCTCTTCTTCTTGAAGGTTGGTGTGATCTGATTGGGCAATTGCCCACTTACTCGTCGTTCATTAAGCGGTTGGTTTGTCTTCCTTGGTCTTTCCCCGATCTCTTGGAAATCCAAGAAACAAACCACGGTATCCCGATCCTCGGCTGAGGCGGAGTATCGATCGATGGCTTCTATTACATGTGAGTTGAAATGGTTGAAACAGTTACTTGCGGACCTTGGTATTTGTCATCCCCCGGGGATACGACTCTTTTGGCATGACCAATCGGCTTTATATATTGCTCGAACCCGGTCTTTCATGAACGCACGAAGCATATCGAGGCGGATTGTCACTTCGTCGCGGGATGCAATCACGGATGGCTTGATTTCGCCTTTCATATGTCCTACCACCCACATCGGTTGGCGGATATTTTTACGGCGTTGGGTCGTCAACGCTTTGAATTTTTACTCGCAAAGTTGGGCGTTAGGGATCTTCACGCCCCACTGGGGGGTATTACGATAGAGATGATTTATGGAAAATATTGACATATTTGTATTTAGAGTAGTAAGGATAGTTTAGAATTGCTTGTTTTGATGTCTCTGCTTATAAGCTATAAATATTATAATTGATGATTGGTAATGAGAGATGAAGGAAATTGATCGAAATTAAATTTTCTTCTGAAAAAAAAAACTTAATTTCATTTTATTCCTCTAGATTTATTATTATTATTATTATTATTACAATCCCCTGGATTGAATTCAAGTCAAAACAATTCATTTACAAAAGAAATCCGATAGAAATCATCTTATCCATACTATGGTTTGGTGACGCCTTTTGTACCGTTGTTAGGGCGAGTAAAATAACCAGTAAATCAATGTAAACCGTAAACCGTTCCAAACTAATAGCAAACCAAATGAATTGGTTTGGTTTTGAACCAAACCGAATTGCATTGGGTTGATTTCGGATATTTTTAATTACACCAAATCCAATCCAAACCAAATTAGATTTTTATACATTAATTATATATATTATTATACCCATTACCCAACCGACTCAATATAACCCATTTTTTTTTCAATATAACCATTATAACACATTATATAATAATATTAAATCAGTAAATACATGTATGTAAATATGCAACTATGGGAGATTAATCAGAATGAGTTATATCAGAATGCCATTATTATTTATTAATTATTTTAAGTTTTTTTTTATCATTTTGGTTTGTAATTTATTTTAGTTTAGATGTAACTATTTAAAGTTTATGTAAAATTTGTTGGTTTTTTGTCAATTTTTTTTAAAGATTAGGTTTTTTAAACCGAAATCAACCCAATTCAAACCAAAATCAATTCGAACCAAAACATTGGGGTTGACTTCGTTTTGATTTGATTTGAGAAACGAATTATGACGCCCCAAACCGACCCGAACTAACTTAAACCCACTCAAACCAATCCAAACTCAGCCTAACATAACCGTTGTATATGTGATTTAAATCTAATACCCTCCTTAACCAAAAAAATAAAAAATAAAAAAAAATCTAATCATATTTCATTAATAATTTGTTTTTTTGGGCCTCTGATCATACGGCGTCAAGATTGAAGTCCCCGTAGACGTTGATGGTTATTGAAGTCGGCAGCCGTTAATTGTACAATAAAATAAGCAAAAATAAGAAACCACCACCACACGTATTACATTTAGGCGGGCACGTCACCCACCCCTGTGCACATCGACACGGTCTCGAACCTTTCTTTTGCTGTTTCCATCTCTTCATCATTCTTCCCTTACAGCTTAAGCTTCATTGATTCACCCACTTTATAAAGCAGAAAGGATCAGAAACCCCAATCCCAAAATCAACGTTGTCATTCCATTTACAAGAAATGTCTTCATCACATAAACCTTCTTTATACCCACAAGTCATCCAATCAAACCCTGAAGCCACTAATCCCACCACCACATCTTCTTCCTCACCCTCATCTCTCTACCCATCTATTGACATGAACGATTTAGGAAAGAAACTCTTCCCGGACAACGAATCCGACGGTATCCAAATCACTATCCAAGACAACCCGGATGCTCAAAAGGACACTGCTTTCGAGTCATCTGAAGAAGAAGTCATCAAGATCCCAGGAGCCCTTGTCCATTTGATTGATAAAAATAACAGTGTCCAGCTTGCTAGCGGGAATTTCTCTATTGTGAAGCTAAAGCAGGGTAATAATGTTGTAGCTATACTTGCCCGTGTCGGTGATGAAATCCAATGGCCGTTAGCGAAAGACGAAACTGCAGTTAAGGTTGATGGGTCCCACTACTTTTCACGCTACGAGTCCCTGCAGAATTTCATGATGGAGAAAGTCCTGATAGTTCTGAAACTGTGTTAAATTACGGGTTGACAATCGCCTCAAAAGGGCAGGAGAAATTGCTGAAGAAATTGGACGTGGAACTGGAGAAATGTAGCGCATTTAGGAAGGAGAAGGTTTCGGATAAAGGGAAAACAGAGGAATGGTGGAAGGTGGCAAAGGAGATTTCGCCGGAAGAGGTGAAAAGGGATAAGAAGAAGGGGGAAATTTTGGAGAAAAGCTCCTCTGCCTATTGGACTACTTTGGCTCCTAACGTGGAGGATTATAGCGGATCCGCAGCGAGAATGATTGCCGCGGGATCTGGGCAGGTTGTGAAAGGGATTCTGTGGTGTGGTGATGTGACTGCGGATAGATTGAGGTGGGGGAATGAGTTCTTGCAGAAGAGGTTGGGGAAGGGTACTGAGTCTCATATTAGCCCTGAGACACTTACAAGGATAAAAAGGTAATCCTTAACGAAATCATTTATATCTGCCAAAAATCATGTTAGCAGAATTTCTATTATAGCATCTGTATTCTCGGATATTTCTATTATGTCGATTACAAACTCTGCACTATATTTACTGCAAGAATTCCTTACATTTTGATGTGAATAGAGATTATATATACTGCAAGAATTCCACACATATCTCTGTGAAGTGTGAATAGAGAGTAAAAGTGATGCATTTGACTGAGTTTTAGTGCTCAACTCCATTTTTTTTCCAAATACTTTAGTAATTAAAGTGGAATTGCTTTGTTTCAAACTGTGTGTGTGCATAATTTCAGAGTGAAGCAGCTGACAAAGATGTCGGAGAGAGTGGCTACCGGAATACTGACAGGGGTTGTAAGAGTGTCTGGTTTCTTTACAAGCTCACTGGTGAATTCGAAACCAGGGAAGAAGTTTTTCAGCCTTGTTCCTGGGGAAATTGTGCTTGCCTCCTTGGATGGATTTAGTAAGTCTTATTTTTATTTTTAACAGTCTTCACAAATGGATACCATTTTCATTAATCATAAACCATCTGCTTAGTTTGAAGTAGTTCAAAATACAAGACTGTAATTACTATCCAAATTTCTCATTTTGTGCTTAATTGTGCTTACAGACAAGATTTGTGACGCTGTCGAGGTTGCTGGGAGGAACATAATGTCAACGTCTGCAGTTGTAACAACCGAACTTGTTTCAACGAGGTAAAAGCTTGAAATCTAGTGTAATTTCCTACCATTTTATGCTGGTGATGCCTGGGAAATTCTTGTATGAGAAGCTTTTGTTCCACCAAAGAATGTCTATCTAATGTCTGTGTTTCTGCCTTTTGGTAGCGTTTTAACGTTTTCATCATCCTACTTCCAGGTTTGTCATCCGTTTGTTAATGGGGGGATACTTATTTTTTTGTAATATAATAACAGGTACGGTGAACAGGCGGCACACGCGACAAATGAAGGATTTGATGCAGCAGGGCATGCTATAGGAACAGCTTGGGCAGTATTTAAGATACGAAAGGCTCTGAATCTTAAAAGCCCGGTTAAACCTTCGTCCCTTGCACGAGCTGCTGCCGAGGCTACTGCTGCTTCCGTCAAGGCTAAAAAGGGATAATAAGTAGTAGTGTACGTATAAATATGCTCCATGTAATTCGTGAGTTAGATGTTGTAATGTTGTTATTTAGTAGAGTATTTCTTTTCCTTTTTGTGTGTTGGGGAGAATGTAATGATTGGTAAACCGGAATTTACACCGAGTGTTCATTGAACATTCTGGGCAAATTTGGTTCTACGGCTAAAGTCGAAAAGGAAGTCATGTTTATGTTCTGCCACAACTGCATCGATCATCTGTTTTCTGGATTTAATGTATTGTATCATTAAGCTTTTAGTCTATTAAATAATGGTGTTTGCTAAGAATGTTATCTTCAAAGCTTGAAGTGGTTATATTTTGATCGATAGAGGCTGGCCTTAATGTCGATAAATAGTGCCCATTCAAGCTTAAAAGCTTGTGAGTTATGAGTAGGAAACTTTAGGGATCTGTTTGGATTGTTGTAACGGGATATGTATAATGAATATAATGTAATGCAATGAATATGCTATAACACTACATTACAATCTTTGGTATGTTATCAGTAACCCGCTTACCTTGCTCTATGCCTAGCAACCCGCTTAACTCCAATTTCAAGCCACCCTTACCTCGTCCTCATGCTTACGTCTAACCCCCTAACCCTATCCCGTTCCCACCTGGCCCCCACCACTACCACCCTCATCACACCTCACCCCACATGCATGTCATATAAATTTAAGACCGAGGGGATGAGTATTATTTTTCAGGTTTAGTTTGGGCCTGGGGGTCTTGGACTTGAAGCCTAGATAAGTAACTGATGTGAGGTTCAAACTTCAAAGTATATTCGGGTGGGTAAAAATAACACTTGTGGTGTCACTATAGAATGTTATATTAGAAACAGAAGACATGTCATCGTGAGTTTACTTGTTGTGCGCCAATAACACCTCTCATTTGGGGAATGAATATGAGAATGCGGCGCATTGTCTTTATGGTGGTTGATAACCATAAAAATACACACAAAATCATCATTTTTCAATAATTTTTTTTATTTTTTATTATGGAGTATTTTCTACACGGATGGTATGAATAAAATGCTAAAATAATATTGGTTTGAGATAACCCATCATAAATGGTCGTGGACTATTTTAAAGAGAGAGAGTGAGAATAAATAATAATAAAAGGAGAAAAAATAGTAATTAGGACAATAGATAAAAAATTTGGCTATAAAGGACAATCCACTGTTTGCTACGGTGTTTTATAATTTGAACAAATCCAAATCCATTTGTTTCGTTGTTTTTACAAACATAACTCTCGAAAATAACGTCGGAAAAATATCAAATGAGATCGTAATAAGGAGGATGAAAAAATGAAAATTATCCAAGTAAATACCGAGGTGGTAAGTGACTTGAGAACGCCAGACGATATATGCTCGATTCTCCTCCGGCGCGCTACGTTGAAAGAAATCTTGGTCCGGCCTTATCCCTAAATAAGAGTAATATTCTACGTGATACGCAATTCCAGATCGAACTCCTGACACGCTAACGAATACCGGGATTTATGCAAAACAATAATGAAAAATACAGTGAAAGGATAAAGATCATATGACGTTTAGATCAAAAGATATATACATTTTTGTAATTAAAAAATATGCTGAATGGATAACGATCTTATGACGCCTATATCAAAAGATATACTACATCCGTCCCAAAATATAAGTCACTCTACCTCTTTTTGATTGTCTCAAATTATAAGTTATTATACATTATCAATGAAGCATTTATTGCTATTTTCTCTATCTTACCCATAATTTATTTACAAACCAATTATTTTTCAATACTTTACAATCATTTTATTATTAATGATAGTCAAAGGATATTTTAGTCATTTCTATTTGAAATTTATACTATTCAATCACTTTCTTAATTTGTGTGAAAACATCCAAAACGATTTATGTTTTTAGAACAGAGGTGGTATATTTTTATAACTAAATAGTAGCGATAATATATAAATTATAATGGTGGGGGAATGATTAATTCTTACACACTCTCACATATAATAAATATGCCGATACGTGTAATTATTCACGACTTTCTACTTGGGATGACTCTAAAATCACTCTCTCATCGTAACTTTTCTTTTATTTTACGGGTTAGGTCTGGCTCTCCGTCGTTATTTCGCATACTGTCTGCTCGATTCCTGACTTCTCCCCAAGCTCTCCAGTCCTCCTTCAGAGTATTAATCGAGGACTTTGTTTACCGGAATATTTGGCATCAGAAAACTGTGAAATTGTAGACGATGGCTCGTTATGATAGAGCGATAACGGTATTCTCGCCGGACGGCCATCTATTTCAGGTGGAGTACGCCCTTGAAGCCGTCCGTAAGGGAAACGCCGCCGTCGGAGTACGTGGCACTGATACCATTGTTCTCGGCGTCGAGAAGAAATCCACACCAAAGCTTCAGGATTCCAGGTTTTAGCCACACCTGTGCTGTTATTCTAATTTGTTTTGTTTCAGTCTCAATCTTAGCTATTTAGCTGTAAAAATCTTGATCTTTCGTTTTTATCTGGGAAAGATAGACTTTTTATGCTTGGTTTGGTTGAAGATCTGTACGTCAGTAAAATGGTTGGATTTTTGTTTAAATATTCAAATATACATGTATTTTTCCTTTGTTTTATTATAGCGTTGTCTTTGTTGCTCATATCGCATCCCTAAAAGCTCTTTAATTCCTTCTGGCTGGATTGTGGTAGGTGGTAAACCCTAAATGGATCTCCTCCCACTTTATTAGCTGTATTTTTGTAGCTTTTGTTGTCTTTAAGTAAATTTGAGAAGCTTAGTCTTCTCTTAATCGTAGAAGAGATTTTGAGATGTTGCTGCAGAAGAATTATTTTTCTTATTATTTCTATTTTGTGCAATTGAGTTCAGGTCTGTCAGGAAGATTGTCAATTTAGATGATCATATTGCATTGGCCTGTGCTGGGCTGAAAGCAGATGCTCGTGTATTGATTAACAAGGCACGTATCGAGTGTCAGAGTCACAGGCTTACAGTCGAGGATCCTGCTACTGTAGAGTATATTACTCGATACATCGCTGGTCTTCAGCAAAAGTACACACAAAGTGGTGGTGTAAGACCGCTTTGGCCTCTCAACCTTGATCATTGGCTTTGATCCATATACCGGTGTTCCTGCACTGTATCAGACAGATCCTTCTGGAACTTTCTCTGCATGGAAAGCAAATGCTACTGGCAGAAATTCAAATTCAATCAGGGAATTTCTGGAAAAGAATTACAAGGAAACATCTGGCCAGGAAACTGTGAAGTTAGTAATACGGGCTTTGCTTGAAGTAAGTTTCATCAAAAGCTTACTTTCAGTCTAAAGTGCATGTATTATCTTTCGTTGTGTGTGTGTCTTGCATACTGGGGTTTGTATTGTTAATTTGGTAGCTGTTCCTTTGTTTGTTCTTTTGCCTATCTTTATGTGTCTAACCTTGCTGAATTTGTTAATATCAATGAAGAAAGTACTCCCCTAGATCTTCCTATTTCAGTAGGCCTATCCATATTACTCATGCCTGTCATTTCCTGTAGTTCATTTTTGGTGCATAAAAACAATCCCAAGCTGCAAAATAATAAGGCATTCATGCTTCTCAATATTGGCTTTTACCTGCTCTACAGAAAAGAAATCGGTATATCCTGCTGCAATGGAAGAAAAAATTTCAGGCCTTTCCTGAGAAAGGAAGTTTGACTGGTTTTAAGATATATATTCATCAGCTTGCATTTAACTTGGATGCTGTTTGGGGTTGCATTGGTGAGCTAAAGAGTAGAGGCTGAAACAATGTACTGTACCCCCTCCTGAAGATTTTCTTAGGTGGAACAAGAGAACTAAACTTTTTTCTCTTGGTTGGTGGCTTTTAGTTTTTTCTCATTGGGTGGAAGGACCAGCGGCAGATGTTACTTTTAGTGGGGTCAATGCATTAAAAGGACACACAAAATAAGTACAATATGAAGTTAGAAACCTAGAACAATACCAGTAATACGGTTTTTCTCCTCAGCTGGCTTCATATTATAAGACGTTGGGGTCAAAATGAGTTCTTCCGAACAATTATAAAATTGACAATTTAGTGGGGCGGATTGAGCTCTTTGGTTGTTCTCATATCTGCCTATGTTAAGTGGATAGAGAGCTTTTGTTGAGGATAATCAAACGCATTGCACCTGTAAGTATGCAGCTATTACTGGGTCTTCATTTCACCAATTAAGCTACATATAACCTTAGTAATAGTCAAAGGAATTTGAATCTCAGCTTGATGCATGGTTGTACTAGAAGTTCCCTGGCTAAGAAAATGATAAAAGTGGTGCCGGAAGAGAATTTCTTTAAAGGCGGAGTTTTTGCATGTTGCATTTTGGTATTTTATTGTATTCCATATATTTGTAAGTTGCACGTTGCATTTTGATAAGTTATCGTGTCCCATATGTTTGGAAGTGGTAAAACTAGGAATTTTGTGCGCTGTTTTTTCCCATTTGCAAAAATCTGTGTTATATTTTTTCTTATATATACAACATTGAGTATATTTCACCCAGAACCCGATGCAATCCATACACCATCTCCTCTAAAATCTCATTCTCAACTTACTCATCTCATATCCAAACATGAACTTTCTTTGTCTTTAGTTCTAAGGCCTAGGACTTAAACAGGTGATGATAAGATTATGGTGAAGCTTACTTTTGGCAGTTTAACCTAACATGCCTTATTGCTCATGATGTTGATATGCAGCGGGTATGTGTGCTATGTTTTAGAGAGTTTTCTGATGTTATTCTCCGGGCATCCATTTCCTTTGGGTGATGTGATAATTTATTCTTCCAGTTTGTGGCAGGATATTTGATTTACTTTCTTTTAGTGACAGATTTTAGAACCTAGTAAGTGATGTCTATGCCTGCTTATCGTGTTATGTTGAGTCTATATTAGAGTTTCTCATCCATTGATGGCCATATAAGCCCATAAACCTCGTTACGGCTGGTGTGTGGATTGCTTTAATGTAGTGTATATAGCATGTAGTGTATATAGCATGTTTATTGTTTTAGTAGGCAAGGAACGAAGATAAAAGATACTTGGTTCAAATTTTGAGCATGTTGTATTAACTTTGAGGCATTTTTATTATGTATGAAGGTTGTTGAGAGTGGTGGGAAGAATATAGAAGTTGCTGTGATGACAAAAGAGGATGGACTGAAGCAACTTGAAGAATCTGAAATAGATGCCATTGTTGCTGAGATTGAAGCTGAAAAGGCAGCTGCTGAGGCTGCCAAGAAGGCTCCTCCTAAGGACACTTAGATGTGATTTGACTCGAACATTGCTGCTTTTTGTATGTCAGGTGCCTTGATAAACCATGATTATTGTTTCTCTGTTGACTTTGTCCCCCATTAGTGTCTGGAAGTGGTATGAAAGACTATCGTTGTTACGGAAACATATTTTGGGCATTTCTGTTTGTGATCCTTCTTCCTTTATTCGCTGTACCTGGATGATGTCCTTGATGTCTCTTTTGTTCTTTTACTATGTTTTACTATAGTATGAATTTCGATCCAGAGTAAATGTCATTTTTATCCTTTTAAATTTCCAAATTTTCCCTCAAAGGAGATGGACTCATGTTGAGAAAAGACTAAAGTTAAAGGACTCTTTTAATATTAAAACCAGTTCTTCGACTAAAATAGGGAGACCATTACTCTTCTGGTAGAGTGCTGTTGTGGATCCTCCCGTATATGAAATCTGACCACATGTTTGCTTTACTTTTATTTATTCGTTGGAGCACTTTTGAATCGGTGAAAGGAAAACCCTCTCTCAGTACATGAATCACGGTTGCTCCTCGCATGAGAGTATCCATATGAAGTTTTGAATCTATTTTGATTATAGACCCCTTGTACTCACATGAAGTATCCACCTTCTAAAATAAGATTTAGTGAATTTGTTTAAAAAGTTGAAGGTGCAACTAAAAATGTTGTCTCTTTTCGTCTTTTGGTGATTTATGGCTTTGGAATCTAGGGTTCCGGCAAGTTCCCCTTTTTCCGATCCTTTCCCACGCTTCAGTTTCTCCGGCCACTTGCTTTTCTTCTTCAAGTCTTTTTCTGTTTGAAGTCTTTGTACAACCTTTTTTCATGTTAGGCTTAGTGATGAATATGGATGTTGAAATGTCAAAGGTTAATATCCTCTCCTCGGAGAACCTTGATCCACTTGCCTGTAGTACGAAGAAATTCCAAAGAAACAACGATGATGTTGCAATTGAAGATAGTATTGGTACTGGTAGTCCGTAAAGTGGTGATTACAATCGTATGCTTGACAAGAACTTCCATTAACCCTTGTGATATGCCTTCTGACCCTGCCTCATACGGAAAGACTGCCCTCTGCTTAATTTACTTACATTTAACACCGATTAAGGTGGGATTGAGGAAATGGAACAAGATCCTAGCGTTCTGACCCTGCCTTATGCGGTAAGATTGCCCTCTTCTTATCTAAGCCAAAGGGTCATAGTTTTAATGAGGGGGCAGTTGGGCGAAGATAAGCATGCTGGAGACTATACTATATTGCTGTGGCCAAACATAGGTTTCACAGCTCAAGTAGGAAAGGTTTGGATGATAAATGTCCTTATTCAATGATTGTTAGTCCTTAGGACCCTCTTTTGTATGCCCTCAAAGCACATCCTCTTGACCATGTTCATGTCCCACTGTCATTGACAATGATGCTTCACTCATAGAAGCAAGCTGAGGTTCGTATGACAACCCAAGGCCACTAATCTCGTCGCTTTCCTCTTTTTATGAAGAGGATCCTGTCTTGGAACTGTGTGTGTGTGTGTGTGTGTCTGGATTTCTATAATGCTTTAAAGAAGTTGGTTGGTAAATTAACAAGCTGCTGTTATGATTCTCTTAGAGCCGCGTGTTAATAGCTCTAAGGGACAACATATTCTCAAAAGACTTTCTTTCATCCATTTTGAAGCCATTGTCGCTCCTCCAGAGGCCTTTTGGTGCTTCTGAGACTCCAATATACTACTCACAAATCTGCTGCCTCTGAAGTACTGATAAAACTCATTCCATACATCCCCATTGGATTGGATTGATGAATAAGCATATGCATTTGAAAATGCATGAAACTCTTCGCGCCGAACCTCGCTTTAGATTACGATAACGTTGATTCAGATGCGGCATTTCAGTATACAAACGACTTCAAATATTTATTTATGAAAAAAAAATATCTAACAGGTTTTAGGAAGCTGAAAAACTTGAATTAATTTTGTTTGGTAGTTAATACTGTACATAATGTACGTTGAGCAGGGATTTATAGTTATAGTTATAGGTCACCCTGGGATTTGGCCTTCTTTTTTGCTTTTGTTGTTTAGTAGCCATTTTTCCACATTTAATTTAACTGCCATGGGTATACATCGATGATCTTTACATCACGATCAATGGTGAAAATCTTTACTAACCACATTTTCATACATTTGATTACGATACGCATACATCATGGTCAATGAGTCTTATGACCAAACATGTAAACAACAAGAGAAACTCAAAAAACATTTTTTTTTCTTTTCTAAAGTAAATATTTACCACTCGTATGATCCTTTCGCAAACTTTAAACCATCGGTAATTTGTTATTAACACCATATTGGATCTACTTCTTCAAAACCACACCGACGTTCTCGACCTTCTAAATTCGAATGTAAGTTTAACATTCGGTTTTAGTGTTCAATTACACCGCCTTAGATCATCTTATGCTCAAAAACTCGTACACAGTAGCATTGTTATTTTCGTCACACGTGCATTCTTTACCGTTTCCCAAAGTACATTTAAAACACAAAGCCAGGCGGCTTCTTCCTCCGGTCAACTTAAACACCTCCGGTTGCTGCTGCCACTGCTGGTACGGCGGACAAATTCTCAGCTCTAAGTTCAGATCAGGACAGAGTACTTCTCCAGCCGACCCCTTTACTTTTTTTTCGTCTTCTTTGTTGTTGTTCTTATGATCATCACGACTTGAATCATGTGCATCGAAATTACTGGCTTCTTCATTACTAGTACTAGTAGTGTTTAAGATAATGGTGGTTTTGTATTCTTGTTTTGACAGCTCGTTTATTGGCCGGTGAGTCGCCGGATCGATACCTTGCCTTAATAGCTTCCTTCTTATGTGCGTGTTCCAGTAGTTCTTTATCTCATTATCCGTTCTTCCCGGCAATTTTCCAGCTATTAGTGACCACCTACACCACAATATACCCAAACTTTTTAAATGATGAATGTGCTTACATATAAATTTCATGTTAAACAACTAATTATATTTAAAAACAAAATATATATATATATATATATATATATATATATATATGGTGGATCCTCATAAGATAAAACTGTTATAATGTTGTATATAAATGGCAATCAAGCTATGTATGATGAATGATTAGTACAGTAATAATTAATATGTATATAAATAGAAAGACTTACTTATTTCCAAGAAAGCTATGGAGCTTGATGATAAGATCATCTTCATCTTGAGTGAAATTACCACGTTTGAGATCTGGTCTCAAATAATTGATCCAACGGAGACGACAGCTTTTACCGCAACGTAAAAGACCAGCTGCTTTAGGCAATGATCTCCAACAACCTTCACCATGTGCACGAATATAAGCAATCAGACGATCATCTTCTTCCTTGGTCCATGCTCCTTTGTTTATATGTGCTTTTTCACAGCAAGGTGACCTTCCCATTTCTCTAATTATATTTATAAATTTTAACTGTGTATATATATATATATATATAACTAGATGTTGTGTGTGTAGAAGCTTTGATCGGCATATATACCGGCTTTTGGAGAAGATGTGGTGGGAATTTATAAGCTTTTTATTAATAGTGAGGGTGACAGAGAGAAAAAAAATAATATTTAAAGAAAAAAAAATAAAAATATGGGTTAGGCAGTTGAGACCCTATATTTGCTTCTAGATGCGAGTTGGTGAGATAGGTTGGCCTTTTTTTAATTAATTCAAAAACATGACACTACCATGTTTTTGGGACCCCGATCTCCGCCGGTACACGATGCACAGCTCGTCCGGCTGTGCATCAAAACGATACCGTATCGATTCGAAACGACACCGTTTGGTTTCGACGTATAAAAAAAAAACATAATCAAAACTACATAGCAAGCTTTACAGATAAAGACTGGTAGCCAATGCTGGTGAGCACTCGTCGGAGATCTTTTTCCATGTTTTTGGACACTCTTATTGAGCAACGATTTGTAGGAAGGTTATATCAAGTGACATACATTAGAGCCTTTCATTTTTATTCTCTTTCATATAATACACTTTTATCGTATGTGAGAGGTTAGAAATGAGTGGTTGTAATATATGACACTTGATAAAACCTTCCTACAGCGGTTGTGATTTAAAATTTCACCTTATTGACACCATACTGAGTCTATTTTTAAGATACCACAGTAAAAATGGATTTATGTAGTGAGCTTCTCAATTTTTATTGATCAAATAATTTTTTTTTTGAAGGAAAAAGGATTTTATTAAGCCAAATCCGCAATTGCATCGGAAATTACATCGCGAGTGGGGGAACTCCCAATCAATACGATCAATATATCCTAATCCATGCCTAGCAAAGAATGCGCTGGAAATTACCAAATTACTTAACAAACGTAAAAGAAGAAGAAAAGGGACGACAAGAGCGCGAAAGATACCACGCGCTAAATAGTCAAGACCGACAAATCATCACCGGTCGTAGCAATGCTTGAACACGTGGCGCATACCGGTCTCGAAAGTAATCGTAGTAAGTCCTAAGCGTATAGCCTCTTGCATTGCCATTAGGATCGCCGCATCTCCGAGTCTCGTGACTTATACCAGGATTGAGGTGGAACGAAAAGGCGGCAGTGAATCGAGCCAAGCGCATCTCTGAATTCCGTGATGTATCGCGCATTGCATTTCCAACCGCCCACAGGAGGAGCATTCCATATGATCGGGTGAATGGACTCTCCAGGCTCGTGTGAGAATTCTGATGACGACCATTCGATACTCCAATGCCCCTGCTAAGGATGCCGAAACCACACGGGATACATAAATAGGCACATCATCAAAAACCGCACTGCACCGGGCTTTCCAGAGGTTCCAGAGAATCATACAGAAAGTGGAAACCTCATCCGGGGTGTAGCGCACTACCAACATACCAAAAACTCCCTGAAATTCGATCCATGTCAGATACGCTGATCGCTAAAAGCGCGAGGTCGCCCGATCTCCTGGCATAATTACAATAAAAAGAACACGGCGTAGGCCTCCATCTCTCGCGCCACATGCCAAACAAAGACCGAGCCCATATTACGCTTGGCGGTTGCTTCTCTATCGGCAACAGATCCCGCAGCACCGCCATAGAAATGGTGAACACGCGGGCGGTACCGTGACTTTCCAAACATCCCGCCATACTGCATGGTCCTCGAGGATGATGCCGCCGTGCCAACTCAGGGCAATCCACCATACAAGCTCAAGGCAAGGAAATAACTGACTTTATCAGATACCTACCCGGCGGTCGTAATGCCAATCGGCTTGTCCAAAGCGAACCACCGCAATTGAGTCCGAAGGATGGCGCCCACCTCCTGTCCGGAACTCTTGCCCGAGAAACGGCAAGTTCCACTCATCGCTAGTACCCGGCAAAAGCAAGTCGTGAACCTTGCTATCCGTGGGCAAAGAATACGATGAATGAGCTAGCCGAAATGTTGGTGGCCTAGAGACCCATGCATCATGGAAGACAAAGACAGTACTCCCATTTCCTATTCTCCATCGTAATCCCAGCATTAACATATCTCTACCTTCCAACAAGCTCCTCCACAGAAAGGAAGGTCTACTTCCTAACCCTGCTGCCATAACAGTAGTACCCGGGTGGTACTTCGCATTCAGAACACGACTCGCAAGGGCGGCAGGACAAGTAAGGAATCGCCACGCTTGCTTAGCCAACAAGGCTAAATTAAAACACTATTGCGAAATCCAAGACCCCCAAGATTTTTGGGCAGGCAACAAGTGTCCCAGTTCCTCCAACGCATCTTTCGTTTGGTCTCATTCTCCCCCCAGAAGAAGCCACGAATACATTTCTCAATCTCATGAACTAGCGTGGTTGGGACCTTGAAACATTGCATAATGAATGTAGGTATAGCTTGAAGGCTGGACTTGATCAGAACTTCCTTCCCTGCAGGTGAGAGGAGCTTATCCTTCAAACCAGACAATTTTTTCTACAACTTCTCTCGAAGGAAATAAATTAACAGACTTTAAAGATGTAGTGACACAATGTTATGATAATATTATCGCTTTTTGATTGAGGGCTAGGTTTCAAATATGAGCAGTTACATATAACTACATTTCTACTAGTTTTTTTTTTTTAGGGGTAAATTTTTACTAGTTCTACTAACGGTAAAACTTCTAAAATTTAGGAAAATAGAATAGTGGATTAATCAAAATGGGGTAGTGTATGGTAGAACATGAAATGGTGTTGAGTATGTTTTTTCAATGGGAAGATATAAAAGGTGTAGATGTTGAAGGAAAATACTATTATGCTTCTTCAAAAGCCAATGACGATTATCTTCTAAGTTATTATGTAACGCTCAATCAAGATTTATTGCCATCAATGTAATCTGTGTTCACATTGTAACCGTGACCCTATATAAAGGATTATCTAATGGAATGAGATACGCTTTTTCCACCTTTACTTTTACACGCTTATCAAGCACGTAGCTCGTAGAAAAAAAAAAAAAAAAAAAAAAAAGGAAAAACTCTCGCTTCCTCGCTGCTCATTCCTGTATGCGACAAATTGACCCTCCGCTCCAGCTTCATTGTCGCCGCCACGCACTTGCACCACTCGCACCACGCCCACAGGCCGCGAATCAAGGTCGGTCGCTTAGCCCTCTCCTCCTCATTATTCACTTCAAAGCGGTCCGCCTCGTGTTTCACTTTCCGTTTTTTTAACCGTGTAAGATTATTGCAATTCACCCCGCTTGTTTTCTTGAAATTAGGACTTTAAGAATTATTTATTTAATTTATTTTAGATATCGTGAATTGCTTTTAGATATCAACTTCTCCGTTAGTTTAGCCTAGGAATTAGGGTTTTATGATTTATTTATCACTCTATCGTTGATCTTCATTAGTAAGAAGAAGGGTTGTTGCGCGGCGGCATAATCGTCTATAGTATATTAGGGTTTGTCCTATTATTTACTAGTTTATTTTTGGTTTTTTTTCGACCAAAGAAATAAATAAAATAAAACAAAAAGGAAGAAGGGAAAAGGTTCAAGTTTTTATTGCGCAGATGCAAGTAGAGTAAAATGATCCTCAATTCTTTTGGATCATGGTCGTAAAGTTTACCGGATAATAATAAATTATAATCGTGAATGAGGTTGCTTTTCGCTTGGGGTTTGTAACGCTTGTTGTTGTTATTATTATTATTATTATTCAGCTTATCATTATTTGTGCATGGCATGTAATGCGTAGGTATATTGATGGTCCGATGATTTTGTTTTGTTTTGTACGGTATTGTATTAATTTGTTCGTATAAATTGAACAAATAAGAAGAACGATTCACTCCTAATAAACAATCAATGGCCAATTTGATATGTATATGCATGTTGCCATGAAAATGTTATGTGCTATGTTTGCCCGAAATTTCAAATTGAGCATAATAATTATATGTTGATTGCCTTATAAATAAGATTATATGTCATCCTATGATAAAGAAATTTCATAAAGCGTTATATACTAAGTACAAAACAATCAATGTGATAAAGTATCTTCACAAAGCATCGAAAAATGAGTGACCGCTATGTACCATGGCATCGTGATCCAATTCACACTCTTGAAATTAATTATTGTGGATGTCTTATGACTACATAATTAATATGCTCTTCACTCTTGTTTATGTAGATGGTCGATACAACTCGACCAATTTGAAATCTTGACTCGTATGAATTGAGTACCACCGCTGGTTTCGGATGTGGAAATGGCCTTTGTTGCAAAGCGACTACACTCACTATCAAAACACCCACCGACCCTAAGGACGACCCATCTGCTAAAGTAAAAGCAAATGCCCTAATGTTCTTGAGGCTTACATATTGACTCTAGCTTACGCCGGGAGTACCTTCATTGAAAACACCCAAAGAATCGTGGGATGCCCTGAGGGACGTTTTGGGAACATTCATGACACTTTACTCCCGTAATCGCCTGGTCAAAGTGGAATGAAATCCGCTTGCTTGACTACAAAGCGGGTAGACCAATTCAACAAGGACATGTTGCGCCTTAGAGCACGCCTCAAATTCTCGTGGAAAGGAACTCACGTAAGATGATATGATCCGTAAGACTCTTTCCACTTTTCCTACTTCAAAGACTTATACTAGCAAACCAAGATAGCCGAGTACGACAAGAAAAATATTACGACCTTTCACAAATTGATCAACATGCCGCAAGTGGTCGAGCGGCATGATCAAGTTCTCATGAATAATAATGCCGCACTGGCCGGACAAAGAAAATTCCCGAGGTTAACTATGGCAAGATGAAAGGTGGAAAGAACCCCAAAGAAAAGTGGAGTTGGACGTGTCTTGAGCCTTACCCACGTGGAAACAATGCACCACGTGGAAAGGGACCTAGGGGCCGTAGTATGGGCCGTGAGGTCCCCTAATGTATGGCGCAGAAATGGTGGTGATGGTCCTAGTGGCCATGGTGGTCCTAAGGCTAAGATGCAAAAGGCACCTAAGAACCCTCAAGAAAAAAAGGGAGAGAGTTGGAACTGAACCTTGCTATAGGTGTGGAGTTACTGGGCATTGGTATAATACCTGCCGAGCAAGTAACAAAGTAGCAGCCAATTACAAGAGGTATAGGGAATCTAGAGAACAAGAGGCCCACTATACGGAAGATGGAGGCAATGACACTGATGTCAACCTCACAATTGCAGACTTCAATAGCAACAAGAACCCCTCGCTCACCAATGGATGTTCCAGACTTTGATTGATCTGCTTTGCTTATTTATTTATTTTTCCAAGAACATTGTGAAGGCGGAATGCCTTATTTTTAATTAGACTATTTTGGTCTTAAAGTTCATTTGAATAATGGTTTGTTGAATTGGATTTTGATGTACGAGACTTTTATTTTTGATTTTCGTTGGCCTATTAATAAATTTCGGATTTTATTCTGAAGTATTGAATTTTATTCGATTTTATTTACCAGTATATACATGGTTCGAAAATAGCACTATTAAGGTGTAAAGCAATACATCTACCATACAATAAACATATATATCGGGATGAAAAGCATATCATTCTATCTCCATCGAAAAACTCTAAAGAATATGAGTTATGTCTTCGACTTTTTAATCTCATCTAATTTAAATGTAGGAATGAATCGAGGAGAAATAGAGTGCTTAGGCTGATAAAGGGAACCACACACACTATCTTAAGGAATAGACAATTATTTGTCAAGATAATTCCATGTAATTCATCTCAGACTACGATGATTGGATCATCACAAGTAATACAAGGGCGAGGAAATGCCACATTTTTGATGCCTAACGGCACAACGATAAAAGTCACAAACGCCTATATGCACCTAGAGCCAATCGAACCTTGTTAAGTTTCAAAGATATTCGTGCAACGGTTATCATTTGGAAACTCACCGTGAGAATGGAACTGAATATTTGTATATTACCACAAATGAATGTGGAAGGAAACGATACTAGAAAAGCTTATGAGTCAATCTAATGGATTATATATTACTACTATTCGATTATTGAATCTTATGTCGCCACCAACAATGAAATTTGGGACACCGACTCATACAAAGCTTTGGCATGATCGCCAGACACCCTGGTCGAGATATGATGATCCGTATTTTAAAGAACTCACACGGACATCCCTTCTTTCGAGGAAAAACAAAATGGGACAAAAATCCGACACAATGCAAAGTGTCCAAAGTAGTGTTGTTTCAAAGCGCCATTGTCGCCTCAAGCACCACGGATTAGTTATATCCTCTTCCTCATTGACCATTTCCAAGGCACACCAATCATTTTGCAAAGCCTCGCTTTAGCAAAAACAGATCGAGACCTTCCTATGCTAAAGACATGAAACAAAACATTCCATTCTTACAAAGAATACAAGGTGATATATGTGGACCTATCCATCCGTAACGCGGGCCATTCAAGTATTTTATGGTTCTCGTGGATGCCTCGACACGCCGGGTCACATGTCGCATTATTGTCCACAAGGAATGCCGATTTGCAAAACTCTTAGCACAGATTATACGCTTAAGGGCTCACCACCCCGATCACCCTATCAAGTCTATAAGGCTTGATAACGCCGAGAGTTCACATCAAAAGCATTTGATGATTATTGCATGTCTATCGGGATTGACGTAGAACATCCTGCGCACCCATGTGCATACACGTAATGGTCTCGCAGGCTTTCCACCATCAAAAGGCTACGATGGTGGCCAGGGCATTGGTTATGCGCGCACCAACTTGCCTCTATCTCGCTTGGGGTTATGCAATATTGCACGCAGCTTTACTTATTCGCTTTGCACTCCACCGCTAGCCAACCATTTTCTCGCGCATCGGCTGGTTACCTGGATATGAGCCTGATATTTCACACTTACGCATATTTGGTTGTGCAAAGATATGTGCCTATTGCGCCCACACATCGCACTAAAATGGGTCCTCGTGAGACGACAGGTATTTATGTTGGATATGAATCCCCAACTATTATCCGCTATTTGGAACCTTTGACAAAGCGATCTATTTACCGCAAGATTTGCGGATTGTCACTTTGATGAGACTGCCTTCCCGTCGTTAGGGAGATAAGAAAAAGGATTTTCTAAGGAACGACAGAATTGTCGTGGTTTGTCCCCACTCGCCTCATTTTGATCCCCGCACTTCACAAAGTGAAAGTGAAGTGCAAAGAATACTTAATCTTCGTAACGAGCGATTCGATGCCTGGATGCGTTCTCCGATATTGCTAAAGTGACAAGATCACATATACCACCGCAAACGTGCTCGCAAGGTTAGAAGTCCCCAAAAGGGCACAATGCTATAGCTAAAGGCATTGCGACCACACTTAGTGGAGGTGTGGATGAGGCCGTGGCGCCCAAAGGAAGAGGGGAGACCACTTGTTCGACCGATACTCACCCAAGGAAGAAGAGGGTGAGTAAGGCACAATCCGACCCATTAATCATCAATGTAGAAATCCTCTCATGAGATTATCTCTGACATAGCTTATGTCCATGAATCAATACTCTGAGGACGCCCGATGTTTGAATTGATTCCAGAGAACAAAGAAATCTCAATGGATTACGAGAGTGCATACGAGTTGATGGAAAGATCTTCCATGCACATTGATGATATATTTGCATATACTGTTGCTCAAGAAATCATAGAGCACGACGATGATGTCGAACCACGCCTGCTGCGTGAATGTCAACAAAGAGCAGATTGGCCTCAATGGAAAGAAGCAATCCAGTGTGTAACTAGATTCTCCGACAAAGAGATGTATTTTGGTCCGGTAGTGCTAACCCCACCAAGTGTAAAGCACTGTAGGACATAAATGGGTATTTGTCGAAAAGCGAATGAGAAGAATGAAGTCCTAAGGTACAAGGCTCGCCAGGCGCAAGGTTTCTCACAACGCCTGAATTGACTATGAGAGACATACTCTCTCCCGTAATGGATGTAATAACTTTCCGCTACCTAGTTAGTTTAGTTGTTTCCGAAGGATTGGAAATGCAGCTCATGGATGTGGTTACAAAGATATCTCTATGGGGATCTTGATTCGTAGATATACATGAAAGTGCCTCGATGGTCTTTCATTGCCCAAGTCAAGTGACTCTAAACCACGGAGTGCGCTTGCAATCGATTGAAACGCTCACTTTACGGATTAAAACAATCCGGGCGGATGTGGTATACCCGCCTAAGTGACTACTTGATTGGGAAGGGATATAAGAATGATGAACTATGCCCCGCTGTATTCATAAAGAAAACAAGTTCGGATTTGCAATTGTAGCAAAGATATGTCGATGATATGAACATAATAGGTACTTTTAATGAAATAAGAGAAACCGCGAGCTATTTGAAATCCGAATTTGAGATGAAAGATCTTGGGAAAACTCGGTTTTGTCTAGGCCTTGAACTAGAACACCGAGCTTGTGGAATACTTATCCACCACCGCATATGTCCAAAAGATGCTCAGCGATTTAATATGGACAAAGTGCACCTCGTTAGCACTCCCATGATCGGTCGAAGTTTGGACATAAAGAAAGATCCATTTCATCCAAAGGAAGATGACGAAGAGCTATTGGGAGCCGAAATTCCCTACTTAAGTGCAATAGGCGCATTATTGTATTTAGCTCAATGTACTCGACTGTATATTGCATTCTCAAGTGAACTTGTTAGCTAGATTCACCTCGCGCAACGCAGTCATTATTGGAATGGTATTAAAAACATATTTCGATACCTAAAAGGAACCATTGACTTGGGCCTATTTTTTCCATACACAAAGACAAGAGGGACCGTAAATGAAAATACAACTCCTAAAGAAAACGCCGACAAATAAATCGCCACTCCCTACTCAAACCCCAAACAATGTATTAGTTGGGTTTGCAGACGCTGGTATCTATCTCGACCCACATAAAGGTCTTTCCCAAACCGGTTATGTATTTACCATCGGGAACACGGCGATATCTTGAGATCAACCAAGCAAAGTCTTGTGGCTACCTCCTCGAACCACTCGAGATTATTGCTCTACATGAGGCGGTTCGTGAGTGTATATGGTTAAGGTCCATCATTACACATATTCGAGGGACCAAAGGGTTTAAGTTCCACCACCAAGAGCCTACTTGCATTTATGAAGATAATGCAACTTGCATCGAATGTGATGAAGCTTGGTTATATCAAGGGTGACAACACAAAACACATATCACCAAAGTTTTTCTATAACCAAAGAACAACAAGCTCTCCTCAAGATTCAAGTGAATCAAGTAAGGTCTCGAGGAGAATGTGGCGATTTGTTTACCAAGTCACCGCCTAAAGCAATATTTGAGGAACATGTGAAAAATATAGAATGCGAAGGCTTTCAAAGCTTCCTTGATCGGTGTAAGGATCGTGGAGATATAGACCTCGTGGGGAGTCTAATACACACATGTTATCCTTAAAGATTAAAGGTGCGTTGTGCTCTTTTCCCTTTGACCAAGTTTTATTTTGTCCCACTGGGTTTTGTTACTTGGCAAGGTTTTTAACGAGGCAACGATCCATGCACCATTTCGCTTTGACTTGGCACAAGGGGGAGTGTTGAAGGAAAATACTATTATGTGCCTTCACAAAGCCAATGACGATTATCTTTCGGTTATTATGTAACGCTCAATCAAGATTTATTGCCATCAATGTAATCAGGTTCACATTGTAACCGTGACCCCATATAAAGAGATTATCTAATGGAATGAGATACAGTTTTTCCACCTTTACTTTTACAGTAGATGATTATTCATAACTTTAATCTTGATTTTTTTTGTGAAAGGATCATAATTGTTTTGAAAATGGTACATTAAGCTTTTCTGTATCTCGGTATGTTTTTGTTGTTGTTGTTGTTGTTTTTTTTTTTTTTTTTTTTTTTTTTTTTTGAAGGGTATCTCGGTATGTAAAACGAATTTTTTTTGCACGTATGTTAACGATTTAAAACAATTTTTCCACCCTTTTTTTTAGAAGAAAACAAAAAAATACACTTTTCGTCCTGAAATAACTAAGACAGTTGTCAAAAAAATTTGTTCCAAAATATATAACTAAGGCAGTTACATTTTCAATTCAACATTTATTGTGTTTTTTCTATATCTATCTTTATTTATTAAGAGTGGAATAAATACAACAATACATTAATTATAAACTAAGGTTTTTTTTTATTTATAATTATTTCGATATTCAAATTAAAGTATTAACTCATATTTTTAATATGCGTATTTTAGCCGACGGAGAAGGTAGTTAACCATCAATAGGATCACAAACTAAACGAAAAAAATGAATTCCTACGATCAATAGAACAACCCCCCCAAAAAGAACGAAAGTGAAAATAACTAGAAAGCAAGAGTACATCTAAGACACAAGGCTTCCTACCCGAGAGGGAAAGGAACCCCCCAAAAGACCTCCCTAGAAAGTTTACCACCAAAGGAAGCTAAACTCCTAGTAACCAAGATCTAAACTTGTTCTTCAAAATAACGATATCTTCACAAAGAACCCTACGGTTGGATGGAAACTCCTCCTCATTGTTGATGGCAATGATCAATAGCTGGTCCGAGAGGATGATCAGCCACATTGGGACTGAGACACGATCCAAACTCCTACGTACGTGAGGCAGTAGTGAGGAATTTTCCGCAATTGGCGAAAACCCCTTATCCCCGTCGAGGGGTATTTTAGTAATAGGTTCTATAGTAAGTTGACGATTCTGTTTGGTCAAATACCTAGCGGCAAACTCCTATGTTCCTTTCATTACAGTATTTCTGAACAAGTTCTTGGATAACGAGCCCGGATGTTTTCTTTTTGATGATATCAATATTGATGATAGTGACGATATTGATGGGGAAAGCAAGGAGGAGATATTTTCTCGTTGTTCCTAGAGACTCTGTTATAAGAAGTACACCGCTTAGCATTGCTCAAGATACTAAATGAAACGCATATGCCAACAGACATATCTATGGAGAAATCTGTACACCTAGTGGGAAAGGTTTTTGTAGGGATTCTATTTATCGATGTAGGATCCATATTCAAGATCACTGCAACTGTGCTTTTGAAAATTAAACCGAGAGTTCCATCTCATCATATTGGAAAACTGCACTCGTCTTCTTTTCGGGTGGCCACCTATAGGTGGTAGGGTAGTGTGGGTGGTTCTGCTCAATACACCCATTAAAAAATAAATATTTCTAGACCCAACACTAGTTTTGTGCAGTTATAAAAAATTTCGTTAGTCATGTATTAACATGATGTTTTCATATACCATACTGATTTAATGTTGGTCTAATTATAAAACAAGGCACTTTAAGGAGGAGGCCATGTTGGTCTAATCATATATTTTGTTCTAAATAATGTATCATATAATGTGTCAGGTGAGTTTTATGACAAATTTAAAATCAATATACATATATACTCCATCCTATTTATGATTAGTTTTGAAAAATCAAGTGTGTATCATGTCTCTCACCTTTGAATTACATTATCTTAACAAGTAGGATGGTAACGAGGATATTCATCGTGTTAGATCGTATTGTCGTTTTTATTTCCGATTTTCTTCAAAAGGAGGGGAGAAATGTGTAAAATGAATTAATTTAATGGGAACCTTGCTCAATGAATATTTTGCACTTATATTTGTACGCCAAGTGAATATTATATAAAGGGAAATGTTGTACTTACAACTTTATTTTTGTTAAAATACATATTCAAGAATCTAAATATCATTCACGAATGAGACAACCTACCTTAACCAAACAAATTACAAACTTGTCAAATAAATTTTGCGCTAAAAAAAAGGAGTTTTCATAAACAATGGAACTTAGATTACATAAACTATACATATATATAGGGTTGTAAGGTAAAGGTACTTATAATTAATATGATATGAAGTAGGACAAGAAGGTGTGAGATGTGATTTAGGCCTATAAACTCACCACCAAAGCTGTGATTACTAATTAATTTAGCTAAACCTAACCTATTATTATTAATTCTTCTAAACCTAACCAATCCATGCATGTCTCAGGTACCAGAAATACCTTCCAGGCCTATTTTGAATATATGTTGTTATGTCCTTGGAAGCACCCCCATATGCATGTATTTTTCGAAACCCCCCCTCATAATACATGATCCTACATGCCATGGGTTGACCTACCTTGACTAGGGTGACTAGGGGTGGGCCCACTAATTACCCTACTGTGATCCGATTTTTTTTTTTTAAAACATATATTTTTATTGCTAGAAAATGTAAAAACAAGTCCTCAGTCTACCCTGCATCTTCGAACGTGCTCTGGTGCATACATTGATATTATATATATATATATATATTTTTTCTACTTACGTAATATTTTCAGAATGAATAATAACAACTAAATTAAATTTCTTTCCTACATTGTGTCTTAGTTTTCTCAAGTTTGTGAAACTGTAAACATATATGACTAATTGAATCCCCGCTGTTATATAATTTTGCATTATGTGATGAGAATACCAAAACGAGATATTATAGGTTGGCCACTGTCTCATTGACAGGGTGTGTAACATGGTTAATTATCGAATATTAATCAATAAAATATGAGAAACAGGGAGGAACGTGGGCAATAATGGGTACGTACAATTAATTGTAGCAAGAGCCTTAGAGATACCATTATTTTTCATGAATTTTATTCTTGTTGCAACATTTTTATCACATCTATTGGGTACTGACGACCCTTAGAAATCGTCAGGGTGTAATTGAGTAATTGAATTGTTTTGGGAGAAATCTAACTATAAAATTGGTGGTGTTTGTGATGAGTTATGGTTGTGTCAATAGTTACTGTCTACGTACTCAAAGTGTATGCGATGAAGACAATAACATAATTCTTGTTATGTGGACAAAAGGTCATTTTTATATAGGAGTTTCGCGTGTGGGAGTTGATTACGAGTCCTTGATTTCGTGGCCTGTGATTGATGGGTCATTATGATGCTATTATGGAGCAGTCATGACTCAATTATTCTAGAATCATGGAGGGGGAATCAATCATGGGATCATGACATTTAATGAAGATCAATCGTAGAATCTTGTCCATTGATGACTTGTAACTTCTCTTCGAGCTCTGGAACGACATGTCCTGAACTGACCATAGACGACCAAGGTGAGCATGTCACGATATCGGTAAGGTAGGGCCGTAGATACCATGTGTCATGCCGGTCATCTGGAGCTGTGGGTATACTGTGCCGAGCTGAAGCTTGTTGAGTGAATTGAACTGGACTAACGACATGAATTCTGAGGATGATCTGAATGGATGAGAGAACACCTGACCGAAACCTCCGAACGATAGGCCCAATAATGGGCTTAGTTTGGGTTCGCCCATTTGCCAATAGCCTTAAGAGTGCCACGTGTATGATGTCCGGATCATACTCATGTTAGGTACTTACGGTAGCCGATAATTCATCAACACATGGTAAATAATCAACGTAAGACTTGATTTAGAGGACACAATTTCGTGATTTATTTTACTTCCCTTCAATCATGCCTTCAGGTGTTGAAATTAAAGAAACATTTGATTCAAGAATCTCAAAAGTCTGCTTAGAGCACCTTCAATTGAAGGTTTAAAAAATGAGATAAAATTTTACAATAGCTCTACAACCATTGTGGATGAATGATTCAACAAAGACACCCCAACGCGAGTACAAGGCGCAAACGGTTCAGCAAAGGCACCCCCAATGCCAGTACAAGGTGCCCTAGCGCCCTGAACAAGGCCTACATAGCCTATGTAGTGAAATTTATTACAATATACAAATAAGAGAGTGTTGGATGCAAGAGTATGTGCACACACTCATATACTCAGCTTAGCTGACTTGAAGACCAACTGACTTAGAGCAGACTTGAAGACTCAACAGACTTAGAGAATTCAACTGAGACACTTCACATCTGACAATCTTTTGTTGTAACTACTTATCATGTTATAACTGAATGTAACCGTTGTACTAAAGTAAACTCTATAAATACTTCATGATCAGCAGCATTGTAACTTAACTTGTTCATTATCTTTGATTAATAAGAATTCCGCATTATATTTTCTCGTGTTTTCTAATTCTTAAATTTCAACAAAATCTGAACATTTTGGACAAAATGGTCAATTCTAAGTCAGCGTGTCATTTATGTGAAATTTTCCAGAATGCAAGTTTTAATAAAAATCGTGATTTTAGGGATTCTTATGTAAGTGATGACCTAAGGATATTGTACGTAGTAGAATCAACCTGATACATGTGTTGAATTGAGGTAGATATCATGCCCATAGGATCTATCATGTCTACTTTATGTTATAATGGTTCTAATGCATTAATGGTTGAAAAATAGTTTGATCGCCACAAGTATGTCTAAGATGTTATATATCTGGAAATTTGGTATCATATGAATGTGTTCATGATGTCATAAAGTATTTTCATAGGGTTGTACCATGTGTTAAGTAAGGAATAAAACGGAATATGATAATAAACACTTATGCATGTTGACATGAAAGAATGGTAATTGATCTTGTTGCAAACATGCCTGTGTTTGCAAATATCTCAAAATCTATGAGCTGCCTTCATATGGTTTTTAGTTGGAGTGTCTAAACATTGACTTAATTGGTGAACTGCAAAAGCTATGTCAGATTTCGTAAAAGTGAGGTAAATCAGTTTTCCAACCAGTGACATGTATGCATTATTATCATTTGTAATGTCTGGATTTCATTGGAGTTTTAGCAGGTTTAGCACACATAAACTTGTTGGATCGTTATACATGCAAAGAAACACTCTGCAGGGAGAGATGGGGGTGGGGGTGGGGTGGGGTAAAGGGGTGGGGGGTGAATAGAGTGTTTGGTGGTTTTTAAAACTTTTTCGATTTACTAACTTAATCAATGCAAGTACTAAGCAGATGAGAGCAAAAGATGACTTATTTGATTATTCGCTTGTGTTATGAGACCTATGTGATCAAGACGTGTGATAAACAAACAAACTCAATTCAAGGGATATGATCAACTATGTTACCACATATATATAAGTTTATTGCTACACGGGTTAAAGCTCGGAACCGATTATGTGTGATAAATTTATTATAAGATATGTTGATCAACCACGGTTTCAACTTTTGAAGTCCTATCTCCATGTCCACATCGTGTCCATGGGATTGTCCGGGGTGTTAGCCCAGATAAAAAATTAGTCACGATCTCGGCTCAATTTGATTAGTGTAGCTCGCTTTTCTATTTCTTGTTCTCCAAGTTGGATGTACAATATATATATGTATATATGTATATATATATGTATATATGCATATATATATATATATATATATATATATATATATATATATATATATATATATATATATATATATATATATATATGTATATGTATATATATTTATATCTTAGAAATCGCACACGTGGTTAGACGTGTTTAAATTAAACAAATACTTTTACACTTAAGAAAATTTGAAATGTAGAATAATATTACACCCATTGTTAAGTATATATTTGATTTATAAAGTAATTGTGTATCGAATATGAAAATTAAAATAAATTGAATTCATGCTTTGATGTAATTATTTTACATATCTTTCTCACACACATTGAATAAATATTTACATGTTACATTTATCTTTCCTTTTAATATGATTAGAATTATTGGTTGCGAAATCTTATATTTGACTTGAACAAATAAAGGGTTTGCCTCAAAACTTTGGTACATGTTTTTTGTGTCTGGATGTTTTATAAGTTTCTATCAACCTAAATAATATCATCAAAATCATAGGCATTCAAACAGTCATGTATGCAACTTTAAATAAATATAGTTTAATAGTATTATTATTTTTAGCTGCAAATAATATCTGTTATGATATTTATTGTCAATCATGTTTCTTGACCATGTATATGGAGAATTACGATTGATGTTACATGAGTAATACAAAATTCTATTTTCTGTATAACGATTGATCATTTAAAATAAGCATGTCATAATATTATTTTAAGCTTGATAAGAATTGATAAATAAATAAAAAAAATGACTATATTTGATAGAAAATAAATACGTTAATAAATAATGAGAAACATGTTATGGTAGAATTAACTAACAAAATCAGTCATCTGTTACATCAGAAATTAGAGAATTATATTTTTATCATTAACGGTTATATTAGATAACTATGACATTGTTCAATTTTTAGTTATATAATATTCAAATATATGTGGTTAAAAACTTATTCATGATTTTAATATCTAATTTCATTAACATAATAAAAGAACATACAAAGATACACCAAATTATACTTCAACTTAATTGTACGGAATACATAAATAATCTATTATGATACAATAATTTTTTTAAAACATATACAATAATATTTATGCGAGCTATATTAGTATACATGAATTTTATTTGCTCATGCATAATTATATACCTAGGTTAAAGGATGATAATAATCTTTGTATTTTAAGTTATATAAGGATGAATAATACTATATATAATCATTTTTGTTTGTATTTATTCTATGGAAATTGTTAAGTAGTGGGAGCAAAGTTTCGCGTCTCAATTTAGCTTTAAGAGCCGACAATGGCTTAGTATATACTCCCTCTGTTCCTACTTAACTGTTGCAGTTGCCAAAACACACATATTAGAGGAGTAGTTAATTCTTTGACTTAACATCAAAATGACAATAATACCCCTTGAATTAGTTAATGTAATATTGTTTTCAATCTCCCACCCATTAATAAATAAGGGTAGATATAGAAAAACACAATAAATAATACTTTGGAAATGTAACTACGACAGGTAATACAATTATCAGCATGTTGTATCTTAGTGAAAATCATGACATTATAATTACCATGTATGACAACTATTTAGCACTTACGTACTTAAAATAATAGTTATATTGGTGAAAGTATGATATTATAGTGTTTATAATGTGTTTTATAATTTTGTTATTATCGTTGTTGTCATGTGGAATAAAATAATAGTTATAAAACAAACGTATGATAATGTGTGAATAAAAATTTTAATTATGATATAATTAGTATTCATGCAACATGAGTATAATATAATTTATTTTTGTATGCATGGTTATTTGATCACGTTAAACCATTATGACAATTCATCTTTGAAGTTCGAAACAATGATCATAAAATAAAATATGTATATATGTAAATGAACTCATTATAATTAACAATGAACATTATTTTACAAAGGGTGCCCACATATAATATATTTTCAAAGGGTATCATCCACACTCTAATATTTTCATTGGTGCATCAAATTCAAAGGATATTCTTCTGAGTTTTGGTTAATCAACGGGATTACTCTTCATTTGACATTCCATCTAACCAAACCTAATCAGCTAATTATCCCTCTTATTGTGAATATGAAGTACTAAGCAAAACCATTCCATGCTAATATGGCAACAAAAATAAAGACCAATTCAGTTCATATGACACTAATCAATTTCCTACTGGCGTAATTAGTAGAATAACAGACATATTAAGAATATTGGGACAACGGCACTTTTGTTCTATTTTGTTTATTTTTATTTCATGATTATATTGTACTTATGTTCTCAACATTTCATCTTGGCACTCCTATTCTACACGCATACATCTTTTTTTACACGTTTTTTTTTCCAAATTGTCACGTGTTTAACACCCTGCATTACAACCAAGATGAACATGACACGTGACAAAAATGCACTCAAAAGGTAAAAGAAAAAGTGCATACATTAGAGGTAAAATTGCCCATATGAAACATCGAGGATAGAAGTACATGAGCAAAAATCATGAAACAATTGGAGCAAAAGTGTCATGATCCTTTAGAATAGAATATTCGATCTGCTGCAGGCCATTATATATCTTACTTCGAACTGATCATTAAGGACATCGGACAACCTGCATAATGTTGATGCATTTAGGACGGCCTACGCTTCATAAAGTCTACTATGATGAGCAGTGGCGGATCCAGAAATTATATTCAGCGGGGTCCATAAATATTTTACAAATTAAATAATTTTTTATATGGGGTCCGTAATATTTTTTATAGGTAAAATGTAGAGTATTCTTATTTTTAATGGGTCCGCGGACTCCATTTACTTTAATGTGCATCCGCCTCTGATGCTGAGACCAATGTCTATTCAAGACTCAATATCGAGCTGAGACCATTAGGCCCGTTTTACTTAGAATGTCCAAACTGAATATTTAAGTGTCACGTGTATGAAGTCGGGTCATACTCATATCAGTCAGGGAGAATTATTGAAAATGAAAAAAAAAATTGAATAATTGATCAAGTGATCAACTAAACTTATTAAACTAAAAATATGGGGAAGTACCTCATAAAATCAATGTATTATAAATATAATATTTTATTGTTATTTTGTTGGCGGTAATGTAATAATTTATTTTGTTGGTTGTATGTATAATATTTTAATATTGTTTTGTTGGGTGTAATGTAGTATTTTATTTTACTGCCCGTATGTATGTATTTATTATTATTATTATTATTATTATTATTATTATTATTATTATGTAATGAATTGAATATGCATGCTAAGTTCGTAAAAAAAAGGGGGGGGAAAAAGAAGGGTTATTCATGCTCTTTTAACGTGTATAATATAAACCAATTGAAAAAAATATATGGATAAACACAAAAAAAAACATGCGTAACTAAAACTAAAATTAAAGAAGGGGAGAAAAATTTATAGGGGAACACAGATGGTAAGAAACATTTTCTTGGAGGAAATACAAGGGTAGGAAACAATTATTTGTGGAAACATCTCATCGCACTTTTATTATGAAGTGTATATATATATATATATATATATATGCTCCAGGATATATTTTTGACTTGGGGATCAAAAATTTCCCAATTGTTTTTTCTGTATCACACATATATTTGAATATTTATTTCTATACATGTAATTATTAGGCAATAGAGAAAAACAGAGGGTCGATACATAAAAATAAGAGGTCAATTTACACACACACACACACACACACATATATATATATATATATATATATTGATCCATTGGTTGTAATTCATATCAATCAATCAATAAAATATTTCCTCATTATATCTTGATATAGGCTTCATGATTCGATAAAAAATTCACAATATTCTCGAATATGAACGAACGGTTCAAATCCAAAATTTTACTCCGATTTTCGGGTCGGGTCGTTAAAATGAACGGTAAGCTATATCATATGCACATTTACGTATAATATTGTGTTACTGATCGACTAGTGGATTAATTATAAGAAGTCTCAGGGCATTGTGTTTATCATCGATAATGGAATATGAATTAACACAGAGCAAGTTGGCAGCTTTTACACATATAAAATAATATATATATATATATAGGCAAATGTTGCGGTTTCTAGAAGACTTAATTAGAAGGTGGTTGTAAAAGATGCTGCAAAACGATGATGTTTAGGAAAAGTGGACCAAAAAAATAATGGGAGCAAATCGGTTGTATTTGCCTGTGATCTTTCTTTGGTTTACCTTCCACTTATTTTCTTTGTAAAAATATCATAAACCTTATGGTGCAAGTTTTAGGCAAAAATATTAAATAATAGGACTAAGCATGAGGATGGTTTGGTTCATCCCTTTTCTTTATTTGTTGAGTTTTATTGAGTAAGTTACCCACCCACCACAGCTGATACCACCACCAACAACAAGTATTTCCCTTTGTTTTTCATTTACCTGCACCATCACGATTCTACCGATAAATCATACTATCTGTGTATCATATCAAAACGATTTTCAAAAAAGTCGATTATTGAGTCAAGAATCGAATTTTCAGAGATTGTTCTGATGTGATACAAATAATAGCCATTTTTTTTCAAGATCGTTAACCTCTCATACACAGGGGCGACACACAAAGATGGTAGGGGTGGATACGTGGGCCCCACTCAAATTCCTGCACCCACCGAAAAATTTCTAGATCCGCAATCGCTTATACAAGATTAACTTCTCCACTCATATTGTTCTGTATTATATATGATCCATCGGTAAATTGACTACATTGCAAATAATAGCCATTTTTTTTCAAGATTGTTACTAATACACCTTTAGTCATGCAATATGTTAAGTGTTGATTAATCATTTAGTCATGTAATATGTTAAGTGTTGATTAATCAATAAAGTTGAATTTAATATTAATCCGTTCACATTTTTTTCTCATAATAGAGAACATTTAATTAATAAAAACATATAAAGCTTAAGCACTGGAATAGATATCTCATTTGAGATTTATTTTGTGACCATAAATCATATTTTGGGAAATACTGTATATACTTAAGAAGGTATATATGGAAGGTTCTTGTTAAAAAAGAAAAGGAGGGTGGGTCAAAGAAAGGGAAAAAAAACACAAGAGCACTATAAATGAGTGGAATTTGGTTGAGAAACCTCGTGGGGTGTGTGGGGTTGGGTGGGGTGGGGTTGGGTGGGGTGGGGGGATGGTTGGTAGGGGTAGGCAATAGTAGTAGTATTGTATCATAAAAAGGGGAAGATGGCCGACTCAGCAGCTCGTGGGTATCATGTGATTAGGTGTGTATGTCACCCCTTTAGAATAAAAACAAGTGGGTATGTCCTAAATCCCCTTACCTACCTATTTTATTAAGACTAGTATCCCTTATCCCACCCGTCACCCGTACCTTGTATCGTTAAAGAAAATTTTCTTACTATTTTCTATATTTTACTCTTCATTTATTATCGATCCAAACGTTTATCATTATTTATAAAACTTATGATATTTATCGACTTTCTTAATTTGTCTGAAAATTCCTACAATGACTTTTGTTTTAGGATGAATGTAAGTATTTGTAAGTGCAAAATATATATTGTAAGGTTATTGTGTAACGCCTTGTCAATGGGATGTTCGACACGTAGCATTTAAAGAAAATCTTAAATCCCACATAAGTCTCGTGTCATATCAGAGTAATAAAGTGAAGAGAGTTTGAGAATGTGATAAACACAAGAAAGAAACTTCAACTTAGTTTATTCATCGATATGAGAGGTGTATAAATAGATACAATTGAGAGAGATAAAGACTAATTGCAGGCGCCACTTGAGTATGTAGATGTGGGCAAGCATGCAAAAGTAAAAGTAAAAGCTATGTCATGACATAAAGAAACTAGAGTTTGACATATTAATTGTTTATATGTATCACAATTAATATGTCTTTTATAATTAAATAAAGTGTACAAAAATATTATGCACGGATTCCTAAGGCTCGTGAATCTGCTGAGCACTGCCTGCCCTCAGCAGGATGAGTCTCACGAGTAATATTTCCACACCCCTCAAATCGGGTCAGATATGTTGATGCAAACAAGTTTGCTACTTAGTCTCATTAACATAAGAGGTGGAATAGCCTTGGTAAGAATATCGATTCTGATCTGCTTTGAGGAACATACTGGAGTTGAATAATCTTGGCATCAATCTTCTCTTCGTAAAGTGTCACAAATGTCCACATGCTTGGTTTTATCATGATGGATGGATCTTCCGCCATGCATAAGGTCAATTATTATCACAACAGAGTGTGATAGGTTGTTTGATACTGTTGTTGAAGTTCGATCAAGACTTTTTAGCCATAGGGCTTCACAAATGCCAAGTACAAGTGCCCTTTTCAAATTTTCCAAGATCGCTTCTTGACACAAGAGAGGGTTGTTTCTTGCTCCTCCAAGTAACCAGTGTTCCCATATATATATGAGCAATAGCCTGTGGTAGACCTTCATCAATGTGACATCCAAATTCAATCAAAGATCAAACAGACCTTGATTGATCTATCGTGAGACTTGGTGAAGTGCGTGCCTTGGCCAGAGTGGATTTTAAATACCTCAAGATCCTATTCATCGCATCCCAATGTTGCTCAAGAGGGCAATGCATGAATTGATCGACCAGATCGACCCCATATGCAATATCGAGTCTTGTGTGAAAAGGTATATGAGTTTGCCTACAAGCCTTTGATATTGTTCTTTCCTCGACAAAGAATGTCACCATGCAATAGGTATGACCTGGGTCTACTCGAGATACAAAGAGTTTGCATCCCAAAGATGCCGCTTCCTTCAAGAGTCCAGGACATACTTCCTTTGGGAGACCCGAAATGCCATTGGTGTTTCTAGCTACTTCCATACCAAGAAAGTACTTGAGGTAGCCTGCATCTTTAACTTGGAACACCTTTGCCAAGAGGTCTTCAAGTTCCGGATTTCAAGAGAGTCTTCCCAAGAAGGGATGATATCATCCACATATACAATTAGAATGGACCTCCTCTGGTTGGTTGTCTTGACAAACATGGTGTGATCAGAGTTGCATTGATGATATCCAGCAGCTTTAACCACGTGAGTGAGTTTTCCAAACCAGGCTCTTGGGGATTGCTTGCACCATATAGAGATTTCCGAGTTTGCATACCTTGCCCTGAGTGTGGGGATTGACAAAACCAGGAGGTACATTCATATAGACTTCCTCGGTGAGATCACCATTGAGAAAAGCATTTTGATATCCAATTGGTGTAGAGGCCACCCGATTGGACAAATAGAGAGCGAGAACCCTGACAAGTTGTTGAGTTTTGCCACTGGTGCAAAAGTTTCCTTATAGTCAATACCATAAGTTTGAGTGAATCCCTTGCTACCAATCTAGCTTTGTACTTGTCAATTGTACCATCAAGATTGTATTTAATAGTGAATAACCATCTGCAGCCTAATCTGCCTTCTTGCCTTTGGGAAGAGTTGCGAGGTCCCAAGTATGATTATCCAGAGAGCAATATCTCGCTTTTAACAAAGAAATGACCTTCCACTTATCATTTTGAAGGGCCTCCTGAATATTTCTAGGGATAGAGTGAGAATCCAGTCCTGTGTAAACATGGCAAAGACAGAGACAAATGATCATAAGATAAATAAGTATGAATAGAATGATCGATTGCATGATCTTTTCCTTTCCTTAGAGCAATAGTCTCATCATCAATGTCGATGATCGCTGAGGATCTGCAGATTGCCGAGTGTCGGCCAGGCTCGGGTCGCAGGCTCGAGTCGCTTGGTTCTTTGGGATCGTGAGGTCGCCGTGAGTCAAGAGGGAGATACTGGGTTCGATCTCACGAGGATCGACAAGTTCGAGAGGTTAAGAGTCCTGCTGAAGGAAGGGTTTAGGTCAATTTCTATCGAGTTTCCATCGCTGATCGCCTCGGACTTGACTTCTTGTAGTAGAGTCCTTTCAAAAAATTTTACATCCATAGAATTGTAAAATCTTTTTCGTAGAGAGTAGCACTTGTAACCTTTCTCGCCCTTTGCATATCCTAGAATATGCACTTGTGAGCTTTGGGATCAAGTTTGCTTCATGTTGGGCATGGATATAGACAAACACAAGACAACCAAAGATTTTGGAGGTAATCGGGAAATAAGATGGGGCGAGGAGTGTGTGTCCAGTAGGGTTTTGATAGGAGTTTTGAAGTCTAGTACCTGCCGGGAAGTCTGCTGATTAAGTATGTGGAAGTCAATATGGCTTCTCCCCACATATATTTTGGAACATTTGTGGTAAACATAATAGACCTAGCCATTTCAAGCAGATGCCTGTTTTTCTCTCAAAGAACCCCATTTTGGTTTGAGGGGTTTCAACACAACTACTTGATGGACAATCCTTTTATCCATCAAGAAATTACCGAGATGAGACTCATAATATTCAAGAGCATTGTCGGTCTTCAAGATTTTGATCTTAGTGTCAAACCTGAGTGGAGACCATGTTGTAAAATTCTTGAAAGATGGGTCCAACTTGGACTTATCCTTCATTAAAAATAACCAAGTGGTTCTCGGTGTGGTCATCTATGAAGGTAACAAACCACCTCTTTCCTGTTATGCTTTTTACTCTTGAGGTCCCCATACGCCACCGTGAATTAAGGTGAATGGTGTGGATGGTAAGTAAGGTAATTTTGCATACACAGATTTGGTGAGTTTAGCAAACCGACAAATATCACATTGAAGATCATTCAAATTACAACCTTTAAACAATTCGTGATCTATAGACTTTAAATAACTAAAATCGGGATGTCCTAGTCTATAATGCCATAACATGATATTGTCTAGGTTTTGAGTGCAGTGTCTTGAGGCGGTCGATCTTCGATCTTACATCTTCAAAGGGGTTGACCACAAACAGACTGAGCAAGGTTTAGCAGTCCCAATCACGCCTTTGAGGAATGATCCTGAATGTGCACCGATTCTCATTAAAAACAATGATCCAGCCTCAAATCTTTAGTAAGTTTATCGATGATATGAGATTGCAATCTAATTTTGGAACAAATAGGACATTCTCAGGCATATCTTATTAGTAAGTCGACCACCAAAACCTTTTGCACTAGAGATGATCCATCAATGAGCCTTAATATTGTGAATTTGGGGACATGGCTTAAGTTGAGTAATGAGATTTTTATTACTACCATATGGGAAGAGGCCCCAGAGTCAACAATCCAGTGTTTCATTACTAATAGATGAGTAGAATTTACTCAGACTGGCATGAGAGGCTATGTCGGTAGAGTGACTACCTCCCTTTGTTGAGTTAGAAAGGCTTTGAATGCGACAAGTCGAGCATTCAACCTGTTGTCATCTTCTTCCTCACTTACGTGTTCCGCCTCGACTTTCCTTGGCAGTGTCCTGAGGTCTTGGAGGAGTTAGGCTTGCCATGTAGCTTCCAAAGAAGTGTCCTTGGTGTGATTAGTGCGTTTGCGGTGGTCACGAAACGCCTTCCCGCTTTTATCAAGAGGCTTCTCAGAAGCCTCAAGAGCCTCAAAGCAGGTTCCCGACGATCAAACAGGTGGCACTTTCAGGTAGGGTTGTCGGCAGGGGTTCAAAGAAAGATCACTTTCCTCCTGCTTTCCTCATGTTTGACCTCAAGAAACATGGATTTGAGATTTGGAAGAGGTTTAGTAGCAAGAATTCTACCTCTGACATCATCAAGTAGGATTCACCCAATGAAGGAATTTGAATACTCTCTTCTTCTCGATGATGTCTTTAAAGAGTGCAAAGATCTTTAACATCATTCCAGGGTGAGTTTCCAACATATCTAGGTGTTGCCATGCCTTAGATAGTTGATTAAAGTATTGAGTTACGCATATATCCCCTTGTCTCGCAATTTTGAATCTGAGCTTGAGTTCATGTACTTGGATGTATTGTCCTTTTTGAGTAAAGGTCTCCGGCATTGTCCTGCATTTCCTTAGCGATGTCATACATCATGAAGTTCTCATCGATCTCTTTTGTCATGTACCTCGTGAGGATGGTCATGACTTGGTTATTTTCTGTGTCCCATGCTTCAAACTTGGGGTCGGGTTTTATCAGAGGGCAGTTTGGAACCTGACATGATATCCCATCTTGCCCTGGCCGGAGATATACATTTTCATAGACCTTGACCATAGCAAGTAATTGTTACCATCAAGTTTATGATTTGTAAAGAAGAGTGTTCGATTATCCCAGTCTCACGAGGCAAATTGTGAGTCTATCAAGAAGATGAAACATCGATAATGTTGACATTTTTCTCTAAAAAGAATCGAGTTTTGCAAATGATTTTAGAACTCATGAAGTCTCTCGATACCATGAAGAGAGTTTGAGAATGTGATAAACACAAGAGTAAACTTCAACTTAGTTTATTCATTGATATGAGAGGTGTATAAATAGATACAATTGAGAGAGACTAGCACTAGCTTGGCGGCCACTTGAGTATGTAGATGTGGGCGGCAAGCATGCAAAAGTAAAAGTAAAAGCTATGTCTATGACATAAAGTAAACTAGAGTTTGACATATTAATTGTTTATATGTATCACAATTAATATGTCTTTTATAATTAAATAAAGTGTACAAAATATTATGCACGGATTCCTAAGGCTCAGGAATCTGCTGAGCACCCTGCTGAAGCCTCAGCAGGATGAGTCTGCTGAGTAATATTTCCACATAAAGAAAACACGGGAAAAAAAAGAAACAAGCAAGAGACTCGGGAAACTGACACTTAAGATCTTCAATTAAACCGGTTACAATTGCTGTCAAACTAAAATCATAAATAAATGCTAACTTTTATTACGGCTTAACTTGTCCAAAGAGGCAACTGCTGAAACCCAAAGAACTCTCTGACTTCGTTCATAAGCTTGCTCTTCATGCTCATCATCCAACTCGTCTTTAACATGCAAATCTTCTTATTCCAAATAAAGGAATGAGCTCGTGCACAAAGCTCAGTAAGGAAAAAGAATATCAAAAGAGATATTCATGTTTGTCGGATGCCGGGAGACATGATATGAATCTACTTAATCCAGTTCAAAAACAGTTTGAAAGCATAAGTTGGAATCTTTAGAAAACTACTTTTAAAGCATGACTTAAAACATAAAAATATCCACTTTACAACCAACTTGAACAATGCATATAAAATATGTCTATTAACTACGTTCAATTTATCTTGCACATAGTATTTTGCTTTATTAACTACTTAACATATTCGCGCTCTACTGATCAAACCTACGTACGCTATTTACCATCATGTTCATATTTTATCTATCATGTTCATGGTACTTAGCATATTCATGTTCTTGTATTGACTGTCATGTTCATGCTTCCTATTGACTTAACATATGAGCAAGACGGGTAATATTACTAGCCATACATCCAACATGGATCTGGGTCACATTACCCCGCTCGGGTACATCATCTTAGGAACGGCGTGGTAATACAACTAGCTTTACATCTGACATGGTCTTTCGCTCAGTACCATGGTACTCCACTCAGTACATTGCAAGGTAACTGACTATAAACACGTAGTACACAAAACACATAAGTTCATGTTGGAATCCATGTTTAACCTACCTGAGCATACAAATGCCGTAACAACACCGAACTCTCATACTATCTCCACTACTTGTAACCAAAACACATAAAACAGTTTACAAACTAATAACTAGAAAAAAAAATAACATTTTGGAAAGCACAGTTTAGCGGATACCCGGCTACACATAATCATGTCTAGTTTGCAGTTTAACATAAAACAGTATTCAAAACAACTTAAAAACATGACTTTAAACTAAATACGAAACCATTTGATAAGAAGAACTAATTACCTTATAGATGAGCCGAACTACGAACCGGATAGCAACTAACTTCCAAATCTTATGCAAATCTGCAAACCCACAACGGTTCTAACCTAAATCTTACGAGAATCTAACCCTACCAAGATCAAAGCCAAGAACAATTACGAAAAGATTAGATCTTACCTTCAAGAAGAGATTCAAAGCCTAAAACTGCTGCTGAACGAAAAAGGAAAACAGCCAGAAGGCTCCGGAAACCAAGTATGGAAATCACCCCGTGCCCTTTCCCGAGTGGAGATCCAAGAAAGCGGTCTGAGGCCTAGCTAAAAACTCTAAAAACGTGGAATCTATAAAGTCTAGGGTTATCTGGAGGCTTTTTACGCATGTTTCTAAGCCTACGTCAGTTTTCAGGTGACTTAGAAGCCAAGAAATGCTAAATCAGCCTTAAAATATTGTTATGGTCTATTTCCCATGCCTTGTAACTGTAACCGCAAAAATTATTAGAGGGCATCACTAATTACAACCACATTATGGACACATCATTATGGTTAGGCCTGGTGGTTAAACTGACGCCAAGTGGTCATGAGTTTTGATTACATGTGTCTTTCGTGTGTGTTTGTGTGTGGATATATATATATATAGATAACTAGTCCGGTATATATTTTACACTCTCTAACCAACAAATATCCAAAGGAAACAAGAAGGATAATTAATGGAACAACCAGGCTGACAATGTTGGTGAGACAAGGAAGTACGTAGCCTCTCTTGCTTCAATTATTTGCACATGCGCCACCACCCATGGATATGTTAAAAAATATTTCAGTCAAGCAGCTGGTCTAAAGCAAAGCTTTTTTTCAACTACTGCGTTATTTGATTAATCTCTCCTCGTATTCATGTGGGATCGGGGGCGAGGAGGCCTCATGATTAGGGTTTAACCGTTAAAAAAAAAATCCTCTGGATATGGCCTAATGCTAAGCGGTTAGGGTGGTGTAATATCACGCTGGACCGAAAGCCGGAGTGTGGGGGTTCGAGTCCCGTAAAAGGCCGGCCCCTTTCGGTAAGCGGAAAAAACAGCAAGCCTCTTCCCCGAGCTAATAGGTCCCGGATTAACCTCTCCTCGCACTCATGTGGGATCGGGGGCGAGGAGACCCTTCCGGTTAGGGTTTAACCGTTTTTTTGTTATAAAAAAAAAAAAAAAACGCCCCAAGATACTGGTCTAGCCAGAAAATCTTGGGTGTTGTAGTGGCAGTTGGACCGGGAGCTAGAGTGTGTAGATTCGAATCCCGTAAATGGACGACTTCTTTCAGTATCTTGGTATAATGGCAACCCATGACTTTGAGCAGCTAGGTTACCTGATTAAACTCTCCACTCATTCCGTGGGACAGGGGAGTGAGGGCCATTTCGGTTAGGGTTTAACCGTTTTTGTTATAAAATAAAATAAAAATTAAATTTAAAAAAAAGAGCCACATGATTATGGTAACCAAGTATTAATCAACTATGTCCCTGTTTCCCTCAATAGTAAGTAATTATCACAATACAACAACAACAAGTGACAATTCTCACATATATACTTCTCCTCAAGGCTCAAACCACAGCAATTCTCTAATTTTTATATTATATTCATTCATTTATAAAGTATTTCACTATACATATCTCTATACTCCATTACATGTTATATAGCCTTCATGTAACTTTTTTTAATATTAAATTTGTCCATGATGCTCTCACCAGAAACCCAATTCTTCACTAGCATGTCGTGAACAATAATTATATAGCTAAATCAATTAATGAAGGAAGCCAATGCAATGAGAAGCTTTACAAACACATGTCAAATTATACCAATTAAGATGGATTTGTGTCGCTTCATCTTCCTCCGATTAATACGAAAAACCGTACCTTATTATTTCTATTTTGTTCCCAAAAAGAAAAAAAAAAGTAATTAAAAAAAATAATTTAATCTACAACGAAGTTTGAAGATCTAATAGGGAAGAGTATGTCTCATTTTGACAAAGCTATCCGCAACTCGGTTGTCTTCTCTGTATGTATTTGTGAACATTCTAACGAGTCTATTGAGCATATTTTGGTGAATTGTCGCTCGGCAAAATTGGTTTGGAACCTCTCTTCGGTTCACTGGCTTGATTTTGAAGCCAATGGTTTGGGGGAAAATCAAATCAAGCATGAAGTTTTGCTAAATTGAAAGACATGGTGGAAATTACTCTCTTTATTTTATCATCATGGATATGCTTTTCAGAAAATTATGATTATGAATCAATTTTAAGTTAAGAACATAAAAAAGACACGTTACACACATAATTCCAAAAAGATTTAGAACACGACACGATTAAAACGCTGTTTTTCTGTTTGTTTAAAACATAAATTATCTTCGATTAACAAAATATATGATATCAAACTGTGTACCACAATAAAATGCAAAAAAGACCCCGATTGAACTGAGCAAATATATCATGCAGAAATGTGTCCTGTGTGTGCGCGCTCTTGGACAGGTGAATATCGATTATTAAGGCAGGGTGGTAAACGAATAAACAATTGGTTTATGCACGAACGAACATCTTTATACTTGATCACTTTTTCCTATTATTTATTTCTGCCATAATTTTAATGACAGGTTGGTTACAACTACAACCAAAATGGAAGCCTTTCATGGTTCAAAAATGCCAAATCACACCTGAATCATCATTCGTCGGGACTTTAATAGAGTAGGTTCCTTGGCTTGGACAGGTCATTTAGTACACACTGCTATTCCTGGATCTGGGGGGAGGTGTATTCGATGGATTAATTTCATAGATATCTTACGGCATCCCCAAAGGTCAATATAGAAGTGACCATGCATAAAAAATGAGAATTGTTAATAGCATCACAGTCGATCTACTCAGGCACCACAACTTTGTAGGGATCGAAATCTGTATTCAACCCCCCATAGTCGAATATTGTGAATAAATTCGACTCTGTGAGAGATCGAATTTTGTTGAGGTGCCCAAATTGTAGATTTCATCAGAATGTCATTAACGGTGTCCATCAAATAAAGAATGGCACATGTCATGGTCTTATATGACTTCCCCAGTGTCATCGCTACAGTGTTTTAATATGCACACAAATACACACATTCATGCCATGAAGAAACAAAGTGCAATATGCAAATATAGACAAGGAGTTAATAATACTCTCAGCAACGCAACACCAAAAGAGAGACATTTTCCTTCATCATACACAGCTCACTCCAAAAGTCTCAACTTCTGCTAAAGAAACAGGAAAAAGAAAATACTCCCAACACCACTAAGATGCTGTACGCCATTGCAGCTCGATCTGAATCTTGCCGTTTTTCGAGTCTATTAGATGGTACTTCTCGTTGGTCCTTTTGTTGTGAACAACATCTGAAAGACTGATATCAACATATCCCAATGTTTCCTGTTTAGTGTATACAATAGAAAGCATCCAAAATTTTGTCAGTGTTAGAAGCACATGGAAATTTCTTGCAGAGTTCGAAGGGCTACTTTTGATAATAATAAAGGGTTGACTTCAGTGGCGGATCCGGTAGGGGCATCGAAGAAAACTGAAGAGGCACCGGGGGCACAAATCCTATCTATATCTTTCTTGCAGCAAAACTACATCGTTTCAATACGATTAAAAAAAAAACTGCATTTTGAGTGGAGAGGCACGTGCCCCCCTTTCCCCTCTGCACGCACACATTGGATCCGCCCCTGGCTGATTTACTCCTTCAACCCTTTATCCTTATGATACTTGTTTGATATGGGTCTATTTAGACATGAGATATTTCGCCTCTATTCTTATTTAGTGAAGAAAATTTTAGTTAAAGTATTTTGAGTTGCATCTGGCATCGTGTCGAATAAAATGGTGAATAAAGTGGACTGGTTTGTAAGCAAACGTTCCGTACCTTAGGATGCAATAGACCCATTCTTGATGAGGTACTGAGAACTTCCACATGGAGCCTGTCGTTAAGTGGGGGTTCATCCAATGTAAACAAGAACTCCTCTTCCCATCTTGGATCTCTGTTTTTCTTAATATGCTGCATCACAATAGCAGTCAAGAGAACTCTAATGACGTCATCATCATAAACAAAAAAGCGGAAAACACATTTAGAAACTTCTTAGGCCAACTTATAAGAACATTTTCCAAGTTGATTTTGCTAATGAAGACATTGAAACAAAGCACATCCCCCCTCCGTTTTCCAAAAACAGATATCTTCTTCAGTAACACTTCATGAATTCAAGACTACAACATTCTAAGTAGTATCCTAAGATGCACACATACTTCTATTTGGTAGCGTGTCTCGTATACACACCAGATCTAAGATACATGCCTGAGGCGTATGTGTAATTTTTTACAAGTTGAATATGGAATCAAGATATGCATATCCATAACTTGGATAAGAAAAATGAGGAATCTTGTAGAAGCTTTGAATAAAAAATCCTGGAAATTGATGAAAAGATGCCCAAAATGAATATAAACTACCAAATTGAAGAAAACCCAATAAAAATCGTTTCAATTACTGATTTTTAATATTTATAATTTGGACCTTCTGGTTTTAATATGTATAGTTTGATCCCTGTATTTTTTATATTTACAAATATACATGCCCACTGTACTCGTATCTTATATTTATCAACAATCATGCACCCCTATCTCATATTCACGTATCCATACCCATTCATCTAGTAGCTATATCTACTTCAAATTGAAGGGGACGTATATTCAAGAAATAAACAAGGAAGGGGTAAAAAAGAAGGTAGCACTGAACCTTAGTTTTCCTATACTCTCCTTTGAATATAATCTGCGCGTAAGGGTTGGTGTGATGCTTTCCTTCAACATCTTGAGCTTCGTGTACCATAATCGAGAGCACACCTCCACCAGAGGGTGTTCCTTCTGGAGCTTTGGGTACCGTTCTTGATTCTTCAAAATCTTTTGGCATATCTTCCTCCTTGAAAGGTTTATACGTTAATTCCAACATAATCTGCCCCCGTTCCTTATCATTCTGGCTATCGTCTGAATCCATGTTCTTCAAGAGAGGCAATGTCAAAGCCTTTAGTTCATTTGGTGGAAGGTCCTTCACAGGAACATTATTCATTCCCATTTTATCATGTTTTCCAACCTGTGGAAGAAAAAATAAATAAATTTTGAGACATAAAATAAGAAACTCAAAGCCATAGATGTTTCTAAATCAGCGTTTTAACTTTACCTGCTCCCAATCAGAACGTTAAGCTCAAGCACCTGAGACTCAGGGTCCTTAATAACCAAGGTAAATTCCTGCTTCCACTCGGGTTTAAATTCTTATGCTTCACAGTTGTCTTCTTTGAAGGAAGCTTTGACTCAGTAAGTTTCAATTTCACATAAGGATCAGCTCCACCCATTAAATCTTTTTTCTTCAACTTCATTGCCCTTAAAACTTTTACATGGAGAATTCCAACAGGCCTTTTCATCGCTCTAAAATTGAAAAAGGAGATTAAATTAAGCAAATGTGCTTAGATTATGAATATTTATTGCAGTTCTCTAGAAGTAACATACTTGGACATATCCAGAATTTGAACTTCCAAGGTTTTAGGCCATAGATACATATTAGCTACTTGGTCCTTAATAATATCCTGCATATTAAGAAAAACAGTTTTGACAGAGTTAGCATATCATTTTTTACAAACTGTGTTGCACATACATGTATGTTTCCTTACTCAACACTATTATGATGAGCAAGTCATCGGCACCACCAATGGCGGATCCAAAAAACTTCTTTAGTGGAGGCACAACAAAATTTAGCAGTAGCGCTACATTTGTGTATGGAATTCAGGTTACCTTAAATTTTTTAGTAGGCATAAACGACATCATTTTAGGTGTATAAAAAATAGAGGATTGGGGGGCATGTAAATCCATATCCCATAACATGGATCCGCCTCTGGGCAGAGGGCAGTGGGCACCACGGATCGAGGACAATATATGAAGAGCATAACTGGCATTACTAAAATCACATGCTTCAACGAGAACAAATAGTATAAATGCTATTTAAAATATACAACTTCATTAAGTGAAACTTCAGAAAACTAGCCAGGAACTTTTACATCTATAATAGAAATAAACACATGAAGAAGATAATTGACTACACTAAAACCACATATTATAGAAAACTCGTCAACAAAGGTTGAGCTATGATAGATATGATCTGGTTTCATTACATAAAAGAGAAGATTAATTAATTTGTACAACTTGCTGAACACATGATGATCTATCCACAGGGTAATCCTTGGTTTTCTAACTTAACTGTGTAAATCAGAACATTTTATTAGGCTATACACTCAAAGGCACACAATCCGATAGTTGCTTTTGACTAGATTGATTATCCTTGAACCAATTTTACTTAAAGCTGAAAAGAAAACAATTTCAAGGAGGAAAAAGATTGTGTGAGATACGTAATAGCATAAATTTACCTGGACAAGCCTGTACAGCCCTGGAATCGACATTAGATCAGCACCTAGAAGCTTCAATCCAAAATCGACATGTGGCTGTATAATTGAAGGCAGATGATTATCAACTATGAAAGAATACCATATCTGAGCTATGGACAACCATAGTTTCAGGAGTGATGTATGGACAGCCTTAGTTTCATGAGTGAGATCAACAGATCTATAATCCGTTTTCGGAGAAAGCATGAGCCAAAATTTAAGTGCTTTCAATTATTTTAAAAATCGACAACTAAACGAAGATAACAACAACAAAAACATCTATACACGAAATTTTGCAGGGAAGATGCTGTTCAACAAGATCCGTTTCATGAGCATGACAATAGTCCACATACGGACCATTCCAAAAGTTAGATTCGTGAATTGCGAGCATCAGATAAATATAGACTAACTAAACCACAGCCAACTGCAAAAAGAAGTCAAATCCACATTTAATACCTTATCCATTAGTGACACATATATTTTGGCAAAACATGGAAAACTTGGAACCAAAGGCTTCAGCGTGATACGAGGAGCAGCAAAAACTTGCAAATCCACAACCTGCATCCAAGCAGGTGGTTGAAATTACAATTAGGCAATCAAAATATGTACACAATGTATGAGTACTGAAATAATTACACACCTGAGCAGTGACTTTTAACCCAAACGCTTTAACAGCAACAGTGATATCAGGATTAGCAGCCCATTTCAGTGATGGTTCCATGATTAACTCCTTCTCATCGGTTACGTAGACTTTCATACCTGACAGCGGAAATTTTGTACTTTTTTTTTATCGTTTCTGGATAAGAGCGAAAGATGAATCATACAAAAATAAAACAGAGATATCTGGTAGTATTCACAGACAAGCATTCGAATGTCGCACATACAGGAACACTTCAATTTCAGGGTCCAAAAGAAAATAGAGTGATACGATGAGGATAAAAGCATGAGGACAAATGTTACAAGGTATACATGTATGAATTTACGCTTCATCCTAACAGTACAAACTTCAAGGTAAGATGGCAGTTTATCATTGTATCCAAACAGAAACCTGAGATCAAAATTTACTCGCGCCTTAATTATTGAAAAATAAACTATAACTGCTGCTAATAGCCTACTACTTAAGCTTTTGGAAGATAAGGTAAGTAATCGACCATCATAGTGAGGAGAACCAATGATAAATAACATGAATATTCGCTGCAACTAAAAGATGAGGGCAGGAAGGTCAAAGCAAGCGTTCCTCTGCAAAAAAAACCTTGGAGTGTAGGTGGCAGTGACCCCAAAGTCAGTTTCTCAAACACAACAGATTCAATTTTATACTTAGGGATTTGCTCAGCAATAATCGGCGCTGCAATAGTTTTCACGGTCTTGCAAATTGCCTGACATAAAGAGGGTTGTCATAGGAGAACAAAGAGTTATTCTGTCATGTAAATGTACTTAAATAACAATGCATCAAATGAACATAATTTGAAAAGTGCAGGGATTATATAGAAATATAAATGTACCTTGTCCAGATAGGGCCACATGATTTCAAGGAACTTGTTCAGCCAATCAATCTATAATTAGAGAATATTGATGAGAATCTCCAAAGAAAATATATGCTGTTCATGCATGAGAAACAGTACTAAAGAAACATACACGATCGTAATCAGGATTTTTCACCCATAAGGGTATTTCAGGAAGTAATTTCTGCAGAGTAGCTGAATCTTGCTCCACCAATGGACGAATAACAGGATCCTGTGCAGTAAAAATTCAATAGCTTATTATCCATCCAACTTATCACGGGATAGTCGCATAAATACATCATACAGTGTATTAGGGTACCTACCGGTGTCTTCGCATTTCACATAAAACTGTAAGATTTAGAAACAAAATATAGAAAACTTCATAGTTTCATCATCGAAGATGAGACCATGATCCAGACATAAAATGGTATTACGCAAGGCTTGTTGTAATGTAAATAACAGTTGCTTGGCTAACCAACATGATTTGGTTTTGAGTGAAGCCGTAACATCAGCTGCCAAGCATTGTTCTTCCAGATACATAATTAAGCCAAAAGCATTTACGAAAAGCAATTCAAAACAGTTTCTACCCAGCCAATTCAGTTAATGATGAATCATAATTATCTGTCAACCTTAAGAGGGCGAAAGCATCCAGATGAAAATACATATATATCGGTACAAACTGATTAAAGCAAAATATCAAGTAATTCACACGTAGCAAAATTCTACAAGGAAAGAAAAAAAATCTGTAAAACAACAGATACCGAGATCACCTTAACATCGGTGGGCTGAAAGTAGATGAACAAGAAATAGCCAGCAACCAGGCCGGTGGAAATTCCGACTCCAAATCCACAGAAACCTAGAATTGTACTGAAAAAACCCATCACATATGCACTTCCAAACTCCCCGAGAAACCCTACCAACAAGAAAACAAGGCTAATTGATGAATTCAACCTTTATTCCCATCCACTTCAACTCCAAGTCAAACACCTTTCAACGCCGCAAATCAGCAGCTCAACTGAACAAAAATGATGTTATCCCCTACAATTAAAAACGAAATTGATGTGCTAAAAACAGATCTCTGTGTGCTTATGCATTTATTACTGCGGTTTTGGACATGGGGCACAAGAAACGTGATTCGATAATACTAGTTGGTTTTTTTTTTTTTTTTTTTTTTTTTGACAGAACAAGAAAGCGTGATTCGTTATACAGTGAATTTAGAGAGCGTCGGCAACGGGCAAGAAGCCAAGAATCGAACACGCTGTACAAAAAAGAATTGCCAATTGTGTCCCTGGTTGGAGGGAAATTTTTGGGTGGTGTGTCCGCACCGTACGGACACACCTATTCTCGCTTTCAAAACACGCGGTGTTTTACTGAGTGTTTATATTTTTAAATTTTTCTACCAAAACACAGGTGTTTTTAGAGTAAAATAGACGTGTTAGCACCGCCGTGAATACCACCCAAAAAAATTCCCCGGCAGAGTCATAAATGTTCAAATGGGTTGACTTAGCGAAATGATAGGAGATTAACTTAATTAATAAAACATCGAGATTGAAAGCCTTCCTAAAATTTTAAAAAAAAAAAAAAAACACACTTTGTCCTTCAACCATAAAATAAAACACTTTCAACCAAGTAATTTGACTTAAGTGGTTAGTGGCGCGAGAATATCTGAAGAGTCGCCTGCCTCGATTATCCTCTACGAGACGTTATGTTGAAAGAGGTAGGAGGCTTTCTTGCGCGAAGAAGTCACTTCTGAGCAGACGGCAGAGCAAAATCCGAATTAGTCAATGAGTTTGGATCTAGGAGGTTTAAATAAAAAAATTAAAAATTAAAAATTATCTTTCTTGTCGGAGGTATTAGTCAACTTATGGGCTCCTCTCTCCAATCTGAAATGGCGATTTAACTCGGATTACACGGATCACGGGTTTGGATCTGAGGGCTTTAAGCCTAAAAAATAAAAATAAAATGCGCGCCGCCTCCCGGATACGAGGTACTTTATCCGGAAGAAAAACGTTCGCGCCAGATAAGCATTAAATAAATCTAATATTATACGCAGTGGCCTCTACGTCCTCGTATCAAATAAAAGCAAACGGAGCCAAAAGACTCGGGTAAAAACATAAAAGCTCTACTATGAATAGAAATTAACCATGCTAAAGATGGAAATGTAACTTTATTACATCAAAAGGAAAAATACGAAGTCCAAGATAAACGTCACGACAAGTCTCGAAAGACCAAAAGTCTACTCCAAAGGTACTACAAGTCTATCTAAACGAATGACAAGATAAATAAAAGATAAATCTTCAACGTGGCATCGTCAAACGTCGTCATCGAAATCCTCCTCTAAAACATGCTCAACATGTTCGCTTTCACACCCACAATGCATACAAAAGAAAATGCAGGAGGTAAGTACAAAAGCCGACTTAGTAAAAAGTGTGAAGCTATGACAACAATTATAATTCATAAAGAAAAGATATTTAATCGCTTAGTTATTTATGTGTGACCGACTCAATCTGGGGTTCATTTCATGTCCATCAACATGAACCCGACTAAACGTTTCTACTTAGCTTAACTATGTTACAACCGCACTCAAGGCACTACGCGCGTCCACCTTAGCGTAATCCTCCGTGCTTAGGTTTCTTTGACTACGGAGTTCTTCCACCTCAGGGACACTCTTTTGCAACATATCGGTGGATCACACCAATATCCACGAAGTCTAGAAAAGGTAGACTCCGATAGCACGCTGCGTCTCAAAGAGAGTCCTCTGTACTTAGGGTCCTTGGACCTCTGAGTTCCTCCACCTTCGGAGGTAGCACATGCATCGCGATTTAGCCTGGTGCCTAGCCAAGAGAGACATGTTGTTTAATCTTTTACTAGTCAAGACGTTGATTATTAGGATGATTATCTAGCCACCTAAGTGTTTTCAAATAATCTCCTCACACACACTACTACTCTTCCTGACCCACTGTAGACACGGACAAGTCCTAGCAATTACACGCAGACATTGATGAATGCTAACTCATCAAAGCACAAGCCTATCATGCTCTTCTTCCGACGGATCCGAACTTCAACTCCTTTTAGAGTACATTCGGTGTTTTAAGCTGAACGAATCGAAGCTCAATTCGAGCTTGTTTATATTTATTCAATGTTAATATATCATGTTTAAGGGTTTAAAACAAGAAACACATGAGTATAAAACTGAAACTAAGTTTCAAACGATGAAAACAAAGTGAAAACAAATAAAACAGTCAAACGCCCGTTTGAAAAGCCTAAACGCCCGTCTAAAGACACGGACGCCCGTCTGGAACCTACTGGACGCCCGTCCAAAACTGGACGCCCGTCCATATTTCCCAGACGCTCGTCCACACTAAGATCGTTACAACCTGAATGTAAAATAACACCTCGACGCCGCTCGTCAGAAGAACCCAGACGCCGTCTGAAATGTAGTCAAAGCGACGCGCCCGTCCACGTAAAGTAGACGCCCGTCCGACTGCGTTTCGCTAGAACCCTAAAATCTTCAAACTCGATTTGAATCCGTTCTAACCTAAATAACAGCAAATTTAACACATAAAACCACTCAAAAACTTATCTAATCATACCATAGCATCTATGATCATTGATCAACGAAAAGACACAACTTTCTTGCATCTAAACATCTTAAATCTTAATCTAAACCTTATAAATGATAATTGAAATCATAGGAAGACCTCTTACCTTATTTGCTTGCAAAAATGACAACAAAACACCAAGCAACTGCAACAACTGTTGATCCTCAACCCCAAAACCTATGTGATCAACAAGAACCCCTAAAATCCTATTTCTTTGCAAAAACGAAACTGAAAAAGTGCAATAAACTGCAGATTACCTGGATTAACTGCTGTCAATCAAATTTTAGATTATTCTACGCTTCAAGACGATCGTTTCGACTACTCATGGCTGCGAAACAGAGCTACGGATCACAAGATACGAATTTTTCAAGAATCGAACTCTACGAATACCGAAATCTAGGGCTAAACTGAAAACTTACGGAATCGAGAGATGTTATTTTCCAAAGTTGTGTCTCCTCACTGATCACTTTTCTCTCTCGGCATCTTGAACAGGATGAACGGATTGATCACACGGTTCTTCCTTTTATTTCGCTTTTCTTCTTCGTGTTGCTTCTTCTCATGCCGCTCCATCTTCTTTCTTTTTTTCGAATTATCGTCCCACACAATGATTAAAATTTGGGGATTTATTTCTTTTATAGCCATTTAATTAAAATCATTAATTAAATAACTAAATCCTTTTAATTAAACAAATAGGATAAATAATAATTAAGTCGTCGTGGGTATGACCAATTACTAATTTACCCTTTCTGAAAAGTCGGGATGTTACATTCCTTCCCCCTTAAGAGGAGTTTCGTCCTCGAAACTCGAATGTAACCGAGAGGTACTTGAACTCTGGACTTGCGAAGCGTTTCGTCTCCTAACTCGTACAGTCTTCTTCTTCTTCCATCTTCCCAACTCTTCTGCTTGTCTTGGTGCAATTTGGGGTTGCGACGGTCCACTTCAATCTCCTCGTTGACTTGCTGTATCAAATCTGGCCTCGTATTCTGTTGTCGCTCCACTTCATCCCAGAAACTCGTGTTGCTCTATCTCTATCTTCATGAAAGATCTCCAGCAGTATTGTTCCTGTTCTTGTACTTCTTGGTCGCTCCGAGAGGAACTGCAATTGTCATCTCGAGGTTTCCATTCTTCATTGTCCTTCCCGATCTTCCGCACTCGGAACCCCAAGCTGATTCCGATGCCAACGGTTGCCATCTTCATCTAACTCGTGACCAATGGCTGGTTGGTTCTGACCACTCACTTGTAATCAAAACCACTGGATCTTCATCTTGTGTCTTCATGAACTCATCAACTGACTCGAATCTTGGAATCATCGGTTTACCACTCTTTGCTTGCTCCTGCCGACTCTATGTCCCGAGAGTGCTTGAGCTTCCCAACCGACTCACGCCTTCCGGCATACTTGACTTCTTTCGATCTCAACTTCCATCATGGCACCACAAACTTGTCAAGAACCGCAAGCGATCCCCGGTGAAAGACTTCTAAGACTAATTGGGGATGGAGAACATGCATCCGCCATCCTTTCTCTCGGCGATGCCGATCCAATCCTCGTGCTAATTAGGGTTAACTTGGAAAGTAAAAGAAGTTGAAAAGTAACAAGTTGAGTACCAGGGTGGTATGTCAACTAGGTAAGCTAAGAAGGGTACAATGCACTTGAAATAAGAAAGGTTGCTTGGGTTACAAGCAAAACAAGAAAAATCCGCGTTGAGGAAAGTTGAAGTTGGTTCTGGAATGAAGAAAGAGGCACTGTATCATAATACAAAAGATAGCCACCAGAAGGAAAACGAAAGAACACCTTGCAGATGAAGTTCTTTTGAGAGAGTGAAATTCTGCAAGTTACGGTGGTCTACAAGGACTTCAGAGGCAACTTGGAAGAATGGTAATAGACTTTCATATAAACCTTTAGAAAGTGGAGACGTTAGAACATCACCAGGTGAACTTGAAGATATTCTCAATGTATGAAAAGAGAACACCGAGCTTGAGAACATTAAGAAAGTGACCTTGATTGTTAATCATTTGGTTAACAAGGGTGGATGTTGGCGAACTAGAAAAATCTTCAGTTCACATGAGTTTCGTAAGGGAAACATCACACAACGGAAAAGCAGAGTAAAGGTGCAAGGTCGAGCACCAGAAGGACTAGAAATATAGAAATCAAAAGAGAGCAAGAATCTCAACATGAAGTAGCTATGGAGGGAAAACGAGCATATCAAAAGGTCTCAGAATGAAATTAAACACTTGTCAGGAAGTGTCCGAGTTTGTAATAGTCAAAGAGAGGTTATTACGAGATTTAAAAGAAATAGAAATTTTCCCAAGAAATTGTAAGGAAAATCCATAGTTCGGATAAGTAAGCGGCAAACAAGATTTTGAGTGCAGAGGAAATGACACTTTAGAATTGTCGGGTAAGGTTTGATTTCAAAGAATTAATTCAAACATTCAAAGGAAGTTTAATCGATTATTGACGATTCAAATAAAAGGTTCAAGGTTGCACTACTCGAGAGGAATAGTACCTTTGCCAAGGAATAAATGCTCGAGGTTATTCCCGTGTGGAAATGAAAAGGTTAAAATAAAATAAACTTTCAACCGGTGTAACAAAATTGTAGTAGAAACGCCAAAACCGAAAGTGGAAAGTCAAAACGATGTATATGGCGGTTCGCGGCTCTAGATGGCCCAAAAGAGATTTAAAACTGGAGCGTACAAGGTGCAATAACCTGAAATGGAGATCAAAAGTTTAGGAACTCAAACGTCGGTTGGCTAGTTGGGTTCGTAAGGCATCTTGAGAAAATTATGCCTTCTGCTTGAAACTAGTTTAGCAGAAATTGCTAGAAGGTTAAAGATAGGTAACTGAAGAGGAATGCCATGATTGGCTTAGAAATTTGACCAGCAAAAGAAGATATGCATACCTTAAAGGAACAGGCAGCATTAGGTGAAATAGTTACAATATCGACACTACCCTTAGGAGGGGAGGTGAGAATAAACCAAAGTAAAAAGAATGTTACGACATTAAAAGGTTCAAAGAACTTTGAATTTGCATGAATGATGGGAGTGCGACAATTTAGAACTTTGAAGAGAGTTTGTTTCGTGATTTGGAAAAGTGAGAAGGTAAGAACTTGTTTAGAAGAAGGGCTTAAGGCGATATGTTTCTGAGGTAATTCATGACAACAAGCCGAGAGGATTTGTTGAGTTTAAAGATATCAAGTGAAGGAGTACATGAGAAACAAATTACCAGAAAAAGTATAACTACAAAAGAGCACGAAAAGGGTCTTAACATCAAACATGGCATGTTGGAGGATAGCATCTTGGTTCTCGTTTAACACTGCAAAAAAAAAAACTATAACGTTAGCTTTATAAGCATCCTACTAAAAGGTTTAACTCGGAAGAGATCAAACTTCGGGAACTCCTAAACATAACAATGATCGTAACTTACTACCCTCTTAGCCCAAACTCTAAGTCAAAGAGGTGAAAATTCCTTTTGGTTCTTTGTGTAAGGTTTTTACTCTGGATCGACATCATCAATTTGTACAGAACAAACGAAGAAGAATTTGAGCACAATCCAAAGAGAAAAGATTTAGATACCGGAGTTTTCCAGGTGATATAAAAATATTAGAATTTTTGAATGAAAATAAGTAGGTCAAAAACAATTATTCTGACGATTGCACAAACCGTCCGAAATTTCCAGATTAGTAAACATTGAGTTGCATTGCAATTCGAGATCAAACGAAAAAATAATCTGAACTTAATTCCAAAATAAAAGCTGTAGATAAAATTGTTTTCTGCAACATATCAAAAATTCAGGTCATTTGAAGATGTTTAAACTGTTCAAAACAGAAGAAGAAGTGAAGGTGCTGCTGCAGATTTTCTGGACAGTGTGTCCGGTATAAACATGAATTTTCTGAATAATCCATAATGATTATCGAGTTGGTGTAAAAAGAGAAATTGTAAATAAGACAGTAATCTACTTTGCTGAAAATTTGCAGAATTTTTTTAGAGTAGGGGAGGACATTCTTATGTTAAAGGGAAAACACGGAACCAAAAACATTCACTCCTGTTGGGTAAATCCAAACACGAGGACAATGAATAGTATGTGCCAAAGGAAGAGACCTTTAACACTATGAGTTGAAACGACTGAGGAGTACTTGGAAATAATAGGGTTACACATGGAGTTCGTGTAGAACCATCTCAAGCGAAGCAAAGGTCAGAGAATGTTGATGAACTCAACCAAGTGATAGTGAAAAGAGAAAGTGGAGGACTTGTAGAGCTGAATCAGATATCATTCTCTACAAAGTTAGGTCAAGATAAAAGTAAACTTAGATATTCGTGTAGAGAAGGTGAAGAGATTTCAATAGGGTAAGTAAGGAAAAAGGAAATCAACCAAGAGGACCTCAACTTTAAGGTGTAGGCATAAGACTCCGATCCCAAAGCTTTACTTAAAGGAGTTTCACAACCCTATGCAACAAGCTACGGTTTGGAACTTCAAAGAAGGAAGAGTTTCTACTAAGGATCCTAGAAGAAACAAAATGATGTGATCACATAAAAGATGTGAACAGAGAACTCAACTTAACCTCCGTCTAAGGCGACTCTTCACTTGGTCCTAATGCCACCTAACCACGGTTTAAGGATTCTTAGTCTTACGAGGATTACCACCCACTCAAGTTCCAAAGGTCTAAAGGATTCTTATCTTAGAGGAAGAGATGCCTAGAAACGTAAAAGACGCTTCTCTCTCGATACCAATCATAACGCCCGCTCCGGATACCGAGCCCTTATCCGGAAGAAAACGTTCGGCGCGTATAGCATTAAATAAATCTAATATTATACGCAAGCCTCTACGTCCTCGTATCAAATAAAAGCAAACGGAAGCCCAAAAGACTCGGGTAAAAACATAAAAGCTACTATGAATAGAAATTAACCATGCTAAAGATGGAAATGTAACTTTATTACATCAAAAGGAAAAATACGAAGTCCAAGATAAACGTACGACAAGTCTCGAAAGACCAAAAGTCTACTCCAAAGGTACTACAAGTCTATCTAAACGAATGACAGCATAAATAAAAGATAAATCTTCAACGTGGCATCGTCAAACGTCGTCACTGAAATCCTCCTCTAAAACATGCTCAACATGTTCGTCTTCTCACCCCACAATGCATACAAAAGAAAATGCAAAGGAGGTAAGTACAAAGTACTTAGTAAAAGTGAGAAGCTATGACAACAATTATAATTCATAAAGAAAAGATATTTAATCGCTTAGTTATTTATGTGTGACCGACTCAATCTGGGGTTCATTTCATGTCCATCAACATGAACTGACTAAACGTTTCTACTTAGCTTAACTATGTTACAACCGCACTCAAGGGCACTACGCGCATCCACCTTAGCAGAATCCCTCCGTACTTAGGGTTTTGCTGACCTACGGAGTTCTTCCACCTCAGGGACACTCTTTTGCAACATATCAGTGGATCACACCAATATCCACGAAGTCTAGAAAAGGTAGACTCCGATAGCACGCGCGTCTCGTGAGTCCTCTGTACTTGTGGTCCTTGGACCTCTGAGTTCCTCCACCTTCGAGGTAGCACATGCATCGCGATTTAGCCTGGTGCCTAGCCAAGAGAGACATGTTGTTTAATCTTTTACTAGTCAAGACGTTGATTATTAGGATGATTATCTAGCCACCTAAGTGTTTTCAAATAATCTCCTCACACACACTACTCTCTTCCTGAGACCACTGACACGGACAAGTCCTAGCAATTACAGACACATTGATGAATGCTAACTCATCAAAGCACAAGCCTATCATGCTCTTCCGACGGATCCGAACTTCAACTCCTTTAAGAGTACATTCGGTGTTTTAAGCGAACGAATCGAAGCTCAATTCAGGCTTGTTTATATTTATTCAATGTTAATATATCATGTTTAAGGGTTTAAAATAAACACATGAGTATAAAACTGAAAACTAAGTTTAAAACGATGAAAACAGTGAAAACAAATAAAAGCAGGTCAAACGCCCGTTTGAAAAGCCTAAACGCCCGTCTAAAGACACGGACGCCCGTCTGGAACCCTCTTCGACGCCCGTCCAAAATCGGGCGCCCGTCCATATTTCCCGTGACGCTGTCGTCCACACTAAGATCGTTACAACCTGAATGTAAAATAACACCTCCAGGCGCTTCGTCAGAGAACCCAGACGCCCGTCTGAAATGTAATCAAAGCGACGCCCGTCCACGTAAGTAGGCGCCCGTCCGACTGCGTTTCGGCTAGAACCTAAAATCTTCAAACTCGATTTGAATCCGTTCTAACCTAAATAACAAAGAATTTAACACATAAAACCATCGAAAAACTTATCTAATCATACCATAGCATCTATGATCATTGATCAACGAAAAAGACACAACTTTCTTGCATCTAAACATCTTAAATCTTAATCTAAACCTTATAAATGATAATTGAAATCATAGGAAGACCTCTTACCTTATTTGCTTGCAAAAATGACAAACAAAACACCAAGCAATCGCAACAATCTGTTGATCCTCAACCCCAAAACCTATGTGATCAACAAGAACCCCAAAATCCTATTTCTTTGCAAAAACGAAACTGAAAAAGTGCAATAAACTGCAGATTACCTGGATTAACTGCTGTCAATCAAATTTTAGATTATTCTACGCTTCAAGGCGATCGTTTCGACTACTCATGGTCTGCGAAAGCAGCTACGGATCACAAGATACTGAATTTTTCAAGAATCGAACTCTACGAATACCGAAATCTAGGGCTAAACTGAAAACTTACGGAATCGAGAGATGTTATTTTCCAAAGTTGTGTCTCCTCGCGCTGATCACTTTTCTCTCCTGCGGCATCTTGAACAGATGAACGGATTGATCACACGGTTCTTCCTTTTATTTCGTTTTCTTCTTCGGTGTTGCTTCTTCTCCATGCCGTTCCATCTTCTTTCTTTTTTTCTGAATTATGCGTCCCACACAATGATTAAAATTTGGGGATTTATTTCTTTTTATAGCCATTTAATTAAAATCATTAATTAAATAACTAAATCCTTTTAATTAAACAAATAGGATAAATAATAATTAAGTCGTCGTGGGTATGACCAATTACTAATTTACCCTTTCTGAAAAGTCGGGATGTTACATTCCTTCCCCCTTAAGAGGAGTTTCGTCCTCGAAACTCGAATGTAACCGAGAGGTACTTGAACTCTGGACTTGCGAAGCGTTTCGTCTCCTAACTCGTACAGTCTTCTTCTTCTTCCATCTTCCCAACTCTTCTGCTTGTCTTGGTGCAATTTGGGGTTGCGACGGTCCACTTCAATCTCCTCGTTGACTTGCTGTATCAAATCTGGCCTCGTATTCTGTTGTCGCTCCACTTCATCCCAGAAACTCGTGTTGCTCTATCTCTATCTTCATGAAAGATCTCCAGCAGTATTGTTCCTGTTCTTGTACTTCTTGGTCGCTCCGAGAGGAACTGCAATTGTCATCTCGAGGTTTCCATTCTTCATTGTCCTTCCCGATCTTCCGCACTCGGAACCCCAAGCTGATTCCGATGCCAACGGTTGCCATCTTCATCTAACTCGTGACCAATGGCTGGTTGGTTCTGACCACTCACTTGTAATCAAAACCACTTTGGATCTTCATCTTGTGTCTTCATGAACTCATCAAGCGACTCGAATCTTGGAATCATCGGTTTACCACTCTTTGCTTGCTCCTCGCTGACCTATGTCCTGAGTGCTTGAGCTTCCCAACTGACTCACAGCTTCCTGGCATACTTGACTTCTTTCGATCTCAACTTCCATCATGGCACCACAAACTTGCTGAAGAACTGCAAGGATCCCGGCTGAAAGACTTCTAAGACTAATTGGGGATGGAGAACATGCATCTGCCATCCTTTCTCTCTGACGGTCTGATCCAATCCTCGTGCTAATTAGGGTTAACTTGGAAAGTAAAAGAAGTTGAAAAGTAACAAGTTGAGTACCAGGGTGGTATGTCAACTAGGTAAGCTAAGAAGGGTACAATGCACTTGAAATAAGAAAGGTTGCTTGGGTTACAAGCAAAACAAGAAAAATCCGCGTTGAGGAAAGTTGAAGTTGGTTCTGGAATGAAGAAAGAGGCACTGTATCATAATACAAAAGATAGCCACCAGAAGGAAAACGAAAGAACACCTTGCAGATGAAGTTCTTTTGAGAGAGTGAAATTCTGCAAGTTACGGTGGTCTACAAGGACTTGAGGCAACTTGGAAGAATGGTAATAGACTTTCATATAAACCTTTAGAAAGTGGAGACGTTAGAACATCACCAGGTGAACTTGAAGATATTCTCAATGTATGAAAAGAGAACACCGAGCTTGAGAACATTAAGAAAGTGACCTTGATTGTTAATCATTTGGTTAACAAGGGTGGATGTTGGCGAACTAGAAAAATCTTCAGTTCACATGAGTTTCGTAAGGAAACATCACACAACGGAAAAGCGAGTAAAGGTGCAAGGTCGAGCACCGGAAGGACTAGAAATATAGAAATCAAAAGAGAGCAAGAATCTCAACATGAAGTAGCTATGGAGGAAAAAGCAGCATATCAAAGGTCTCTCGAATGAAATTAAACACTTGTCGTGAAGTGTCCGAGTTTGTAATAGTCAAAGAGAGGTTATTACGAGATTTAAAAGAAATAGAAATTTTCCCCAGAAATTGTAAGGAAAATCCATAGTTCGGATAAGTAAGCGGCAAACAAGATTTTGAGTGCAGAGGAAATGACACTTTAGAATTGTCGGGTAAGGTTTGATTTCAAAGAATTAATTCAAACATTCAAAGGAAGTTTAATCGATTATTGACGATTCAAATAAAAGGTTCAAGGTTGCACTACTCGAGAGGAATAGTACACTGCCAAGGAATAAATGCTCGAGGTTATTCCCCGTGTGGAAATGAAAAGGTTAAAATAAAATAAACTTTCAACCGGTGTAACAAAATTGTAGTAGAAACGCCAAAACCGAAAGTGGAAAGTCAAAACGATGTATATGGCGGTTCGCGGCTCTAGATGGCCCAAAAGAGATTTAAAACTGGAGCGTACAAGGTGCAATAACCTGAAATGGAGATCAAAAGTTTAGGAACTCAAACGTCGGTTGGCTAGTTGGGTTCGTAAGGCATCTTGAGAAAATTCTGCCTTCTGCTTGAAACTAGTTTAGCAGAAATTGCTAGAAGGTTAAAGATAGGTAACTGAAGAGGAATGCCATGATTGGCTTAGAAATTTGACCAAAGAAGAAGATATGCATACCTTAAAGGAAGGCAAAGATTAGGTGAAATAGTTACAATATCGACACTACCCTTAAGGAGGGGAGGTGAGAATAAACACAAGTAAAAAGAATGTTCGACATTAAAAGGTTCAGCAAACTTTGAATTTGCATGAATGATGGGAGTGCGACAATTTAGAACTTTGAAGAGAGTTTGTTTCGTGATTTGGAAAAGTGAGAAGGTAAGAACTTGTTTAGAAGAAGGGCTTAAGGCGATATGTTTCGAGGTAATTCATGACAACAAGCCGAGAGGATTTGTTGAGTTTAAAGATATCAAGTGAAGGAGTACATGAGAAACAAATTACCGGAAAAGTATAACTACAAAAGAGCACGAAAAGGTCTTAACATCAAACATGGCATGTTGGAGGATAGCATCTTGGTTCTCGTTTAACACTGCAAAAAAAAAAACTATAACGTTAGCTTTATAAGCATCCTACTAAAAGGTTTAACTCAGGAAGAGATCAAACTTCGGGGAACTCCTAAACATAACAGTCGTAACTTACTACCCTCTTAGCCCAAACTCTAAGTCAAAGAGGTGAAAATTCCTTTTGGTTGTTTGTGTAAGGTTTTACTCTGGATCGACATCATCAATTTGTACAGAACAAGCGAAGAAGAATTTGAGCACAATCCAAAGAGAAAAGATTTAGATACCGGAGTTTTCCAGGTGATATAAAAATATTAGAATTTTTTGAATGAAAATAAGTAGGTCAAAAACAATTATTCTGATTTATTGCACAAACTGTCGAATTTCCAGATTAGTAAACATTGAGTTGCATTGCAATTCGAGATCAAACGAAAAATAATCTGAACTTAATTCCAAAATAAAAGCTGTAGATAAAATTGTTTTCTGCAACATATCAAAAATTCAGGTCATTTGAAGATGTTTAAACTGTTCAAAAGCAGAAGAAGAAGTGAAGGTCTTTGCTGCAGATTTTCTGGACGAGTGTGTCCGTATAAACATGAATTTTCTGAATAATCCATAATGATTATCGAGTTGGTGTAAAAGAGAAATTGTAAATAAGACAGTAATCTACTTTGCTGAAAATTTGCAGAATTTTTTTAGAGTAGGGGAGGACATTCTTATGTTAAAGGGAAAACACGGAACCAAAAACATTCACTCCTGTTGGGTAAATCCAAACACGAGGACAATGAATAGTATGTGCCAAAGGAAGAGACCTTTAACACTATGAGTTGAAGCATTGAGGAGTACTTGGAAATAATAGGGTTACACATGGAGTTCGTGTAGAGAACCATCTCAAGCGAAGCAAAGGTCGAGAGAATGTTGATGAACTCAACCAAGTGATAGTGAAAGAGAAAGTGGAGGACTTGTAGAGCTGAATCAGATATCATTCTCTACAAAGTTAGGTCAAGATAAAAGTAAACTTAGATATTCGTGTAGAGAAGGTGAAGAGATTTCAATAGGGTAAGTAAGGAAAAAGGAAATCAACCAAGAGGACCTCAACTTTAAGGTGTAGGCATAAGACTCCGATCCCAAAGCTTTACTTAAAGGAGTTTCACAACCCTATGCAACAAGCTACGGTTTGGAACTTCAAAAGAAGGAAGAGTTTCTACTAAGGATCCTAGAAGAAACAAAACAGATGTGATCACATAAAAGATGTGAACAGAGAGAACTCAACTTAACCTCCGTCTAAGGCGACTCTTCACTTGGTCCTAATGCCACCTAACCACGGTTTAAGGATTCTTAGTCTTACGAGGATAACCACCCAGCTCAAGTTCCAAAAGGTCTAAAGGATTCTTATCTTAGAGGAAGAGATGCCTAGAACAGAAAAGACGCTTCTCTCTGATACCAACTGTAACGCCCCGCTCCCGGATACCGAGCCCTTATCCGGAAGAAAACGTTCGCGCGTATAGCATTAAATAAATCTAATATTATACGCAAGCCTCTACGTCCTCGTATCAAATAAAAGCAAGCGGAAGCCCAAAAGACTCGGGTAAAAACATAAAAGCTACTATGAATAGAAATTAACCATGCTAAAGATGGAAATGTAACTTTATTACATCAAAAGGAAAATACGAAGTCAAGATAAACGTCGACAAGTCTCGAAAGACCAAAAGTCTACTCCAAAGGTACTACAAGTCTATCTAAACGAATGACAACATAAATAAAAGATAAATCTTCAACGTGGCATCGTCAAACGCGTAAATCCTTTGAAATCCTCCTCTAAAACATGCTCAACATGTTCGTCTTCTCACCCCACAATGCATACAAAAGAAAATGCAAAGGAGGTAAGTACAGTACAAAGTACTTAGTAAAAGTGAGAAGCTATGACAACAATTATAATTCATAAAGAAAAGATATTTAATCGCTTAGTTATTTATGTGTGACCGACTCAATCTGGGGTTCATTTCATGTCCATCAACATGAATCCCGACTAAACGTTTCTACTTAGCTTAACTATGTTACAACCGCACTCAGAGGCACTACGCGCATCCACCTTAGCGAGAATCCCTCCGTGCTTAGGGTTTTGGCCGACTCTCGAGTTCTTCCACCTCGGGGACACTCTTTTGCAACATATCGGTGGATCACACCAATATCCACGAAGTCTAGAAAAGGTAGACTCCGATAGCACGCGCGTCTCGTCTCAAGAGAGTCCTCTGTGCTTAGGGTCCTTGGACCTCAGAGTTCCTCCACCTTCGAGAGGTAGCACATGCATCGCGATTTAGCCTGGTGCCTAGCCAAGAGAGACATGTTGTTTAATCTTTTACTAGTCAAGTACGTTGATTATTAGGATGATTATCTAGCCACCTAAGTGTTTTCAAATAATCTCCCTCACACACACTACTCTCTTCCTAGACCACTAGACACGGACAAGTCCTAGCAATTACACAGACATTGATGAATGCTAACTCATCAAAGCACAAGCCTATCATGCTCTTCCGACGGATCCGAACTTCAACTCCCTTTAAGAGTACATTCGGTGTTTTAACTGAACGAATCAGAAGCTCAATTCAGGCTTGTTTATATTTATTCAATGTTAATATATCATGTTTAAGGGTTTAAAACAGTAAACACATGAGTATAAAACACGAAACTAAGTTTGAAACGATGAAAACAAAGAAAACAAATAAAAGCAGGTCAAACGCCCGTTTGAAAAGCCTAAACGCCCGTCTAAAGACACGGACGCCCGTCTGGAACCTACTGGACGCCCGTCCAAAACTGGACGCCCGTCCATATTTCCCAGACGCTCGTCCACACTAAGATCGTTACAACCTGAATGTAAAATAACACCTCAGACGCTCGTCCAGAGAACCCAGACGCCCGTCTGAAATGTAGTCAAGGCAGACGCCCGTCCACATGAAGTAGACGCCCGTCCGACCTGCGTTTCGGCTAGAACCCTAAAATCTTCAAACTCGATTTCGAATCCGTTCTAACCTAAATAACAAAGAAATTTAACACATAAAAACCATTTGAAAAACTTATCTAATCATACCATAGCATCTATGATCATTGATCAACGAAAAGACACAACTTTCTTGCATCTAAACATCTTAAATCTTAATCTAAACCTTATAAATGATAATTGAAATCATAGGAAGACCTCTTACCTTATTTGCTTGCAAAAATGACAGCAAAACACCAAGCAACTGCAACAACTGTTGATCCTCAACCCCAAAACCTATGTGATCAACAAGAACCCCTAAAATCCTATTTCTTTGCAAAAACGAAACTGAAAAAGTGCAATAAACTGCAGATTACCTGGATTAACTGCTGTCAATCAAATTTTAGATTATTCTACGCTTCAAGACGATCGTTTCGACTACTCATGGCTGCGAAACAGAGCTACGGATCACAAGATACGAATTTTTCAAGAATCGAACTCTACGAATACCGAAATCTAGGGCTAAACTGAAAACTTACGGAATCGAGAGATGTTATTTTCCAAAGTTGTGTCTCCTCGCGCTGATCACTTTTCTCTCCTGCGGCATCTTGAACAGATGAACGGATTGATCACACGGTTCTTCCTTTTATTTCGTTTTCTTCTTCGGTGTTGCTTCTTCTCCATGCCGTTCCATCTTCTTTCTTTTTTTCTGAATTATGCGTCCCACACAATGATTAAAATTTGGGGATTTATTTCTTTTTATAGCCATTTAATTAAAATCATTAATTAAATAACTAAATCCTTTTAATTAAACAAATAGGATAAATAATAATTAAGTCGTGGTATGACCAATTACTAATTTACCCTTTCGAAAAGTCGGGATGTTACATTCCTTCCCCTTAAGAGGAGTTTCGTCCTCGAAACTCGAATGTAACCGAGAGGTACTTGAACTCTGGACTTGCGAGCGCGTTCGTCTCCTAACTCGTCTGCCTTCTTCTTCTTCCATCTTCCCAACTCTTACGCTTGTCTTGGTGCAATTTGGGGTTGCGACGGTCCACTTCAATCTCCTCGTTGACTTGTCAGTATCAAATCGGCCTCGTATTCATTTGTCGCTCCACTTCATCCCGAGCTCGTGTTGCTCTATCTCTATCTTCATGAAAGATCTCCAGCAGATATTGTTCTGTTCTTGTACTTCTTGGTCGCTCCGAGAGGAACTGCAATTGTCATCTCGAGGTTTCCATTCTTCATTGTCCTTCCCGATCTTCCGCTTTCGGAACCCCAAGTGATTCCGATGCCAGCGGTTTGCCATCTTCATCTAACTTTCGTGACCAATGGCTGGTTGGTTCGACCACTCACTTGTAATCAAAACCACTGGATCTTCATCTTGTGTCTTCATGAACTCATCAACTGACTCGAATCTTGGAATCATCGGTTTACCACTCTTTGCTTGCTCCTGCTGACCTATGTCCTGAGTGCTTGAGCTTCCCAACTGACTCACAGCTTCCTGGCATACTTGACTTCTTTCGATCTCAACTTCCATCATGGCACCACAAACTTGCTGAAGAACTGCAAGGATCCCGGCTGAAAGACTTCTAAGACTAATTGGGGATGGAGAACATGCATCTGCCATCCTTTCTCTCTGACGGTCTGATCCAATCCTCGTGCTAATTAGGGTTAACTTGGAAAGTAAAAGAAGTTGAAAAGTAACAAGTTGAGTACCAGGGTGGTATGTCAACTAGGTAAGCTAAGAAGGGTACAATGCACTTGAAATAAGAAAGGTTGCTTGGGTTACAAGCAAAACAAGAAAAATCTGCGTTGAGGAAAGTTGAAGTTGGTTCTGGAATGAAGAAAGAGGCACTGTATCATAATACAAAAGATAGCCACCAGAAGGAAAACGAAAGAACACCTTGCAGATGAAGTTCTTTTGAGAGAGTGAAATTCTGCAAGTTACGGTGGTCTACAAGGACTTCAGAGGCAACTTGGAAGAATGGTAATAGACTTTCATATAAACCTTTAGAAAGTGGAGACGTTAGAACATCACCAGGTGAACTTGAAGATATTCTCAATGTATGAAAAGAGAACACCGAGCTTGAGAACATTAAGAAAGTGACCTTGATTGTTAATCATTTGGTTAACAAGGGTGGATGTTGGCGAACTAGAAAAATCTTGATTCACATGAGTTTAATAAGGAAACATCACACAACGGAAAAGCGAGTAAAGGTGCAAGGTCGAGCACCGGAAGGACTAGAAATATAGAAATCAAAAGAGAGAAAGAATCTCAACATGAAGTAGCTATGGAGGGAAAACGAGCATATCAAAAGGTCTCAGAATGAAATTAAACACTTGTCAGGAAGTGTCCGAGTTTGTAATAGTCAAAGAGAGGTTATTACGAGATTTAAAAGAAATAGAAATTTTCCCCAAGAAATTGTAAGGAAAATCCATAGTTCGGATAAGTAAGCGGCAAACAAGATTTTGAGTGCGAGAGGAAATGACACTTTAGAATTGTCGGGTAAGGTTTGATTTCAAAGAATTAATTCAAACATTCAAAGGAAGTTTAATCGATTATTGACGATTCAAATAAAAGGTTCAAGGTTGCACTACTCGAGAGGAATAGTACACTGCCAAGGAATAAATGCTCGAGGTTATTCCCGTGTGGAAATGAAAAGGTTAAAATAAAATAAACTTTCAACCGGTGTAACAAAATTGTAGTAAACGCCAAAACCGAAAGTGGAAAGTCAAAAGCGATGTATATGGCGGTTCGCGGCTCTAGATGGCCCAAAAGAGATTTAAAGCTGGAGCGTACAAGGTGCAATAACCTGAAATGGAGATCAAAAGTTTAGGAACTCAAGCGTCGGTTGGCTAGTTGGGTTAAGTAAGGCATCTTGAGAAAATTTCATACAGCTTGAAACTAGTTTAGCGAAATTGCTAGAAAGGTTAAAGATAGGTAATCGAAGAGGAATGCCATGATTGGCTTAGAAATTTGACCAAAGAAAGAAGATATGCATACCTTAAAAGGAAGGCGACATTAGGTGAAATAGTTACAATATCGACACTACCCTTAGGAGGGAGGTGAGAATAAACACAAGTAAAAAGAATGTTCTGACATTAAAAGGTTCAAAGAAACTTTGAATTTGCATGAATGATGGGAGTGCGACAATTTAGAACTTTGAAGAGAGTTTGTTTAAGTGATTTGGAAAAGTGAGAAGGTAAGAACTTGTTTAGAAGAAGGGCTTAAGGCGATATGTTTCTACGAGGTAATTCATGACAACAAGCCGAGAGGATTTGTTGAGTTTAAAGATATCAAGTGAAGGAGTACATGAGAAACAAATTACCGGAAAAGTATAACTACAAAAGAGCACGAAAAGGGTCTTAACATCAAACATGGCATGTTGGAGGATAGCATCTTGGTTCTCGTTTAACACTTGCAAAAAAAAAAAAAACTATAACGTTAGCTTTATAAGCATCCTACTAAAAGGTTTAACTCGGGAAGAGATCAAACTTGGGGAACTCCTAAACATAACGATTAAGTAACTTACTACCTCTTAGCCCAAACTCTAAGTCAAAGAGGTGAAAATTCCTTTTGGTTCTTTGTGTAAGGTTTTTACTCTGGATCTGACATCATCAATTTGTACAGAACAAACGAAGAAGAATTTGAGCACAATCCAAAGAGAAAAGATTTAGATACCGGAGTTTTCCAGGTGATATAAAAATATTAGAATTTTTTGAATGAAAATAAGTAGGTCAAAAACAATTATTCCTGACGATTGCACAAACTGTCAGAATTTCCAGATTAGTAAACATTGAGTTGCATTGCAATTCGAGATCAAACGAAAAAATAATCTGAACTTAATTCCAAAATAAAAGCTGTAGATAAAATTGTTTTCTGCAACATATCAAAAATTCAGGTCATTTGAAGATGTTTAAACTGTTCAAAACAGAAGAAGAAGTGAAGGTCTTTGCTGCAGAGATTTCTAGACAAGTGTGTCCGGTATAAACATGAATTTTCTGAATAATCCATAATGATTATCGAGTTGGTGTAAAAAGAGAAATTGTAAATAAGACAGTAATCTACTTTGCTGAAAATTTGCAGAATTTTTTTAGAGTAGGGGAGGACATTCTTATGTTAAAGGGAAAACACGGAACCAAAAACATTCACTCCTGTTGGGTAAATCCAAACACGAGGACAATGAATAGTATGTGCCAAAGGAAGAGACCTTTAACACTATGAGTTGAAACATTGAGAGTACTTGGAAATAATAGGGTTACACATGGAGTTAAGTGTAGAACCATCTCAAGCGAAGCAAAGGTCGAGAATGTTGATGAACTCAACCAAGTGATAGTGAAAAGAGAAAGTGGAGGACTTGTAGAAGTGAATCAGGATATCATTCTCTACAAAGTTAGGTCAAGATAAAAGTAAACTTAGATATTTGTGTAGAAAGGTGAAGAGATTTCAATAGGGTAAGTAAGGAAAAGGAAATCAACCAAGAGGACCTCAACTTTAAGGTGTAGGCATAAGACTCCGATCCCAAAGCTTTACTTAAAGGAGTTTCACAACCCTATGCAACAAGCTACGGTTTGGAACTTCAAAGAAGAAGAAGAGTTTCTACTAAGGATCCTAGAAGAAACAAAACAGATGTGATCACATAAAAGATGTGAACAGAGAACTCAACTTAACCTCCGTCTAAGACGACTCTTCACTTGGTCCTAATGCCACCTAACCACGGTTTAAGGATTCTTAGTCTTACGAGGATTACCACCCAGCTCAAGTTCCAAAAGGTCTAAAGGATTCTTATCTTAGAGGAAGAGATGCCTAGAACAGAAAAGACGCTTCTCTCTGATACCAACTGTAACGCCCCGCTCCCGGATACCGAGCCCTTATCCGGAAGAAAACGTTCGGCGCGTATAGCATTAAATAAATCTAATATTATACGCAAGCCTCTACGTCCTCGTATCAAATAAAAGCAAACGGAAGCCCAAAAGACTCGGGTAAAAACATAAAAGCTACTATGAATAGAAATTAACCATGCTAAAGATGGAAATGTAACTTTATTACATCAAAAGGAAAAATACGAAGTCCAAGATAAACGTCGACAAGTCTCGAAAGACCAAAAGTCTACTCCAAAGGTACTACAAGTCTATCTAAACGAATGACGACATAAATAAAAGATAAATCTTCAACGTGGCATCGTCAAACGTCGTCCACCAAATCCTCCTCTAAAACATGCTCAACATGTTCGTCTTCTCACCCCACAATGCATACAAAAGAAAATGCAAAGGAGGTAAGTACAAAGTACTTAGTAAAAGTGAGAAGCTATGACAACAATTATAATTCATAAAGAAAAGATATTTAATCGCTTAGTTATTTATGTGTGACCGACTCAATCTGGGGTTCATTTCATGTCCATCAACATGAACTGACTAAACGTTTCTACTTAGCTTAACTATGTTACAACCGCACTCAAGGGCACTACGCGCATCCACCTTAGCAGAATCCCTCCGTACTTAGGGTTTTGCTGACCTACGGAGTTCTTCCACCTCAGGGACACTCTTTTGCAACATATCAGTGGATCACACCAATATCCACGAAGTCTAGAAAGGTAGACTCCGATAGCACGCGTCTCGTGAGTCCCTCTGTACTTAGGGTCCTTGGACCTCAGAGTTCCTCCACCTTCGTGAGGTAGCACATGCATCGCGATTTAGCACAGTGCCTAGCCAAGAGAGACATGTTGTTTAATCTTTTACTAGTCAAGTACGTTGATTATTAGGATGATTATCTAGCCACCTAAGTGTTTTCAAATAATCTCCCTCACACACACTACTCTCTTCCTAGACCACTAGACACGGACAAGTCCTAGCAATTACACAGACATTGATGAATGCTAACTCATCAAAGCACAAGCCTATCATGCTCTTCCGACGGATCCGAACTTCAACTCCTTTTAAGAGTACATTCGGTGTTTTAACTGAACGAATCAGAAGCTCAATTCAGGCTTGTTTATATTTATTCAATGTTAATATATCATGTTTAAGGGTTTAAAACAGTAAACACATGAGTATAAAACCTGAAACTAAGCTGAAACGATGAAAACAGTGAAAACAAATAAAACAGGTCAAACGCCCGTTTGAAAAGCCTAAACGCCCGTCTAAAGACACGGACGCCCGTCTGGAACCTACTGGACGCCCGTCCAAAACTGGACGCCCGTCCATATTTCCCAGACGCTCGTCCACACTAAGATCGTTACAACCTGAATGTAAAATAACACCTCAGACGCTCGTCCAGAGAACCCAGACGCCCGTCTGAAATGTAGTCAAGGCAGACGCCCGTCCACATGAAGTAGACGCCCGTCCGACTGCGTTTGGCTAGAACCTAAAATCTTCAAACTCGATTTGAATCCGTTCTAACCTAAATAACAAAGCAAATTTAACACATAAAAACCACTGAAAAACTTATCTAATCATACCATAGCATCTATGATCATTGATCAACGAAAAGACACAACTTTCTTGCATCTAAACATCTTAAATCTTAATCTAAACCTTATAAATGATAATTGAAATCATAGGAAGACCTCTTACCTTATTTGCTTGCAAAAATGACAGCAAAACACCAAGCAACTGCAACAACTGTTGATCCTCAACCCCAAAACCTATGTGATCAACAAGAACCCCTAAAATCCTATTTCTTTGCAAAAACGAAACTGAAAAAGTGCAATAAACTGCAGATTACCTGGATTAACTGCTGTCAATCAAATTTTAGATTATTCTACGCTTCAAGACGATCGTTTCGACTACTCATGGCTGCGAAACAGAGCTACGGATCACAAGATCTGAATTTTCAAGAATCGAACTCTACGAATACCGAAATCTAGGGCTAAACTGAAAACTTACGGAATCGAGAGATGTTATTTTCCAAAGTTGTGTCTCCTCGCGCTGATCACTTTTCTCTCCTGCGGCATCTTGAACAGATGAACGGATTGATCACACGGTTCTTCCTTTTATTTCGTTTTCTTCTTGGGTGTTGCTTCTTCTCCATGCCGTTCCATCTTCTTTCTTTTTTTCAATTATCGTCCCACACAATGATTAAAATTTGGGGATTTATTTCTTTTTATAGCCATTTAATTAAAATCATTAATTAAATAACTAAATCCTTTTAATTAAACAAATAGGATAAATAATAATTAAGTCGTAATGGGTATGACCAATTACTAATTTACCGCTTTCTCGAAAAGTCGGGATGTTACATTCCTTCCCCCCCAAGAGGAGTTTCGTCCTCGAAACTCGAATGTAACCGAGAGGTACTTGAACTCGGACTTGCGAAGCGTTTTCGTCTCCTCCTACTCGCATCTGCATCTTCTTCTTCTTCCATCTTCCCAACTCTTCTGCTTGTCTTGGTGCAATTTGGGGTTGCGACGGTCCACTTCAATCTCCTCGTTGACTTGCTGTATCAAATCTGGCCTCGTATTCTGTTGTCGCTCCACTTCATCCCAGAAACTCGTGTTGCTCTATCTCTATCTTCATGAAAGATCTCCAGCAGATATTGTTCCTGTTCTTGTACTTCTTGGTCGCTCCGAGAGGAACTGCAATTGTCATCTCGAGGTTTCCATTCTTCATTGTCCTTCCCGATCTTCCGCACTCGGAACCCCAAGCTGATTCCGATGCCAACGGTTGCCATCTTCATCTAACTCGTGACCAATGGCTGGTTGGTTCTGACCACTCACTTGTAATCAAAACCACTGGATCTTCATCTTGTGTCTTCATGAACTCATCAACTGACTCGAATCTTGGAATCATCGGTTTACCACTCTTTGCTTGCTCCTGCTGACCTATGTCCTGAGTGCTTGAGCTTCCAACCGACTCTCACGACTTCTGGCATACTTGACTTCTTTCGATCTCAACTTCCATCATGGCACCACAAACTTGCTGAAGAACTGCAAGGATCCCGGCTGAAAGACTTCTAAGACTAATTGGGGATGGAGAACATGCATCTGCCATCCTTTCTCTCTGACGGTCTGATCCAATCCTCGTGCTAATTAGGGTTAACTTGGAAAGTAAAAGAAGTTGAAAAGTAACAAGTTGAGTACCAGGGTGGTATGTCAACTAGGTAAGCTAAGAAGGGTACAATGCACTTGAAATAAGAAAGGTTGCTTGGGTTACAAGCAAAACAAGAAAAATCCGCGTTGAGGAAAGTTGAAGTTGGTTCGGAATGAAGAAAGAGCCTTTGTATCATAATACAAAAAGATAGCCACCGAAAGGAAAGCGAAAGAACACCTTGCAGGATGAAGTTCTTTTGAGAGAGTGAAATTCAGCAAGTTACGGTGGTCTACAAGGACTTCAGAGGCAACTTGGAAGAATGGTAATAGACTTTCATATAAACCTTTAGAAAGTGGAGACGTTAGAACATCACCAGGTGAACTTGAAGATATTCTCAATGTATGAAAAGAGAACACCGAGCTTGAGAACATTAAGAAAGTGACCTTGATTGTTAATCATTTGGTTAACAAGGGTGGATGTTGGCGAACTAGAAAAATCTTCAGTTCACATGAGTTTCGTAAGGGAAACATCACACAACGGAAAAGCAGAGTAAAGGTGCAAGGTCGAGCACCAGAAGGACTAGAAATATAGAAATCAAAAGAGAGCAAGAATCTCAACATGAAGTAGCTATGGAGGGAAAACGAGCATATCAAAAGGTCTCAGAATGAAATTAAACACTTGTCAGGAAGTGTCCGAGTTTGTAATAGTCAAAGAGAGGTTATTACGAGATTTAAAAGAAATAGAAATTTTCCCCAAGAAATTGTAAGGGAAAATCCATAGTTCGGATAAGTAAGCGGCAAACAAGATTTTGAGTGCAGAGGAAATGACACTTTAGAATTGTCGGGTAAGGTTTGATTTCAAAGAATTAATTCAAACATTCAAAGGAAGTTTAATCGATTATTGACGATTCAAATAAAAGGTTCAAGGTTGCACTACTCGAGAGGAATAGTACACTGCCAAGGAATAAATGCTCGAGGTTATTCCCCGTGTGGAAATGAAAAGGTTAAAATAAAATAAACTTTCAACCGGTGTAACAAAATTGTAGTAGAAACGCCAAAACCGAAAGTGGAAAGTCAAAACGATGTATATGGCGGTTCGCGGCTCTAGATGGCCCAAAAGAGATTTAAAATCTGAGCGTACAAGGTGCAATAACCTGAAATGGAGATCAAAAGTTTAGGAACTCAAACGTCGGTTGGCTAGTTGGGTTCGTAAGGCATCTTGAGAAAATTCTGCCTTCTGCTTGAAACTAGTTTAGCAGAAATTGCTAGAAGGTTAAAGATAGGTAACTGAAGAGGAATGCCATGATTGGCTTAGAAATTTGACCAGCAAAAGAAGATATGCATACCTTAAAGGAACAGGCAGCATTAGGTGAAATAGTTACAATATCGACACTACCCTTAGGAGGGGAGGTGAGAATAAACACAAGTAAAAAGAATGTTCTGACATTAAAAGGTTCAGCAAACTTTGAATTTGCATGAATGATGGGAGTGCGACAATTTAGAACTTTGAAGAGAGTTTGTTTCGTGATTTGGAAAAGTGAGAAGGTAAGAACTTGTTTAGAAGAAGGGCTTAAGGCGATATGTTTCTGAGGTAATTCATGACAACAAGCCGAGAGGATTTGTTGAGTTTAAAGATATCAAGTGAAGGAGTACATGAGAAACAAATTACCAGAAAAAGTATAACCACAAAAGAGCACGAAAAGGGTCTTAACATCAAACATGGCATGTTGGAGGATAGCATCTTGGTTCTCGTTTAACACTGCAAAAAAAAAAACTATAACGTTAGCTTTATAAGCATCCTACTAAAAGGTTTAACTCAGGAAGAGATCAAACTTCGGGGAACTCCTAAACATAACAGTCGTAACTTACTACCCTCTTAGCCCAAACTCTAAGTCAAAGAGGTGAAAATTCCTTTTTGGTTTCTTTGTGTAAGGTTTTACTCTGGATCGACATCATCAATTTGTACAGAACAAAAACGAAGAAGAATTTGAGCACAATCCAAAGAGAAAAGATTTAGATACCGGAGTTTTCCAGGTGATATAAAAATATTAGAATTTTTTGAATGAAAATAAGTAGGTCAAAAACAATTATTCCTGACGATTGCACAAACTGTCAGAATTTCCAGATTAGTAAACATTGAGTTGCATTGCAATTCGAGATCAAACGAAAAAATAATCTGAACTTAATTCCAAAATAAAAGCTGTAGATAAAATTGTTTTCTGCAACATATCAAAAATTCAGGTCATTTGAAGATGTTTAAACTGTTCAAAACAGAAGAAGAAGTGAAGGTGCTGCTGCAGATTTTCTGGACAGTGTGTCCGGTATAAACATGAATTTTCTGAATAATCCATAATGATTATCGAGTTGGTGTAAAAAGAGAAATTGTAAATAAGACAGTAATCTACTTTGCTGAAAATTTGCGAATTTTTTTAGAGTAGGGAGGACATTCTTATGTTAAAGGGAAAACACGGAACCAAAAACATTCACTCCTGTTGGGTAAATCCAAACACGAGGACAATGAATAGTATGTGCCAAAGGAAGAGACCTTTAACACTATGAGTTGAAACGACTGAGGAGTACTTGGAAATAATAGGGTTACACATGGAGTTCGTGTAGAACCATCTCAAGCGAAGCAAAGGTCAGAGAATGTTGATGAACTCAACCAAGTGATAGTGAAAAGAGAAAGTGGAGGACTTGTAGAGCTGAATCAGATATCATTCTCTACAAAGTTAGGTCAAGATAAAAGTAAACTTAGATATTCGTGTAGAGAAGGTGAAGAGATTTCAATAGGGTAAGTAAGGAAAAAGGAAATCAACCAAGAGGACCTCAACTTTAAGGTGTAGGCATAAGACTCCGATCCCAAAGCTTTACTTAAAGGAGTTTCACAACCCTATGCAACAAGCTACGGTTTGGAACTTCAAAAGAAGGAAGAGTTTCTACTAAGGATCCTAGAAGAAACAAAACAGATGTGATCACATAAAAGATGTGAACAGAGAACTCAACTTAACCTCCGTCTAAGACGACTCTTCACTTGGTCCTAATGCCACCTAACCACGGTTTAAGGATTCTTAGTCTTACGAGGATTACCACCCAAATCAAGTTCCAAAGGTCTAAAGGATTCTTATCTTAGAGGAAGAGATGCCTAGAATGAAAAGACGCTTCTCTCTCGATACCAAGCTATAACGCCCGCTCCCGGATACCGAGCCCTTATCCGGAAGAAAACGCGTTCGGCAGCGTATAGCATTAAATAAATCTAATATTATCACGCAAGCCTCTACGTCCTCGTATCAAATAAAAGCAAACGGAAGCCCAAAAGACTCGGGTAAAAACATAAAAGCTACTATGAATAGAAATTAACCATGCTAAAGATGGAAATGTAACTTTATTACATCAAAAGGAAAAATACGAAGTCCAAGATAAACGTCGACAAGTCTCGAAAGACCAAAAGTCTACTCCAAAGGTACTACAAGTCTATCTAAACGAATGACGACATAAATAAAAGATAAATCTTCAACGTGGCATCGTCAAACGTCAAATCTTGAAATCCTCCTCTAAAACATGCTCAACATGTTCGTCTTCTCACCCCACAATGCATACAAAAGAAAATGCAAAGGAGGTAAGTACAAAGTACTTAGTAAAAGTGAGAAGCTATGACAACAATTATAATTCATAAAGAAAAGATATTTAATCGCTTAGTTATTTATGTGTGACCGACTCAATCTGGGGTTCATTTCATGTCCATCAACATGAACTGACTAAACGTTTCTACTTAGCTTAACTATGTTACAACCGCACTCAAGGGCACTACTGCGCGTCCACCTTAGCAGAATCCCTCCGTACTTAGGGTTTTGCTTGACTCGGAGTTCTTCCACCTCAGGGACACTCTTTTGCAACATATCAGTGGATCACACCAATATCCACGAAGTCTAGAAAAGGTAGACTCCGATAGCACGCGCGTCTCAGCAGAGTCCCTCTGTACTTAGGGTCCTTGGACCTACAGAGTTCCTCCACCTTCAAGAGGTAGCACATGCATCGCGATTTAGCCTGGTGCCTAGCCAAGAGAGACATGTTGTTTAATCTTTTACTAGTCAATTCGTTGATTATTAGGATGATTATCTAGCCACCTAAGTGTTTTCAAATAATCTCCTCACACACACTACTCTCTTCCTGAGACCACTAGACACGGACAAGTCCTAGCAATTACACGAGACATTGATGAATGCTAACTCATCAAAGCACAAGCCTATCATGCTCTTCCGACGGATCCGAACTTCAACTCCTTTTAAGAGTACATTCGGTGTTTTAAGCGAACGAATCGAAGCTCAATTCAGGCTTGTTTATATTTATTCAATGTTAATATATCATGTTTAAGGGTTTAAAACAAGAAACACATGAGTATAAAACACAAACTAAGTCAAAACGATGAAAATAGTGAAAACAAATAAAAGCAGTCAAGCGCCCGTTTGAAAAGCCTAAACGCCCGTCTAAAGACACGGGCGCCCGTCTGGAACCTCATCGGGCGCCCGTCCAAAATCGGCGCCCGTCCATATTTCCCAGGCGCTTCGTCCACACTAAGATCGTTACAACTCGAATGTAAAATAACACCTCAGGCCGCTCGTCAGAACCCGAGACGCCTGTCAAATGTGTAGTCAAAGCGACGCCCGTCCACATGAAGTAGACGCCCGTCCGACCTGCGTTTCGGCTAGAACCCTAAAATCTTCAAACTCGATTTCGAATCCGTTCTAACCTAAATAACAGCAAATTTAACACATAAAAACCACTGAAAAACTTATCTAATCATACCATAGCATCTATGATCATTGATCAACGAAAAGACACAACTTTCTTGCATCTAAACATCTTAAATCTTAATCTAAACCTTATAAATGATAATTGAAATCATAGGAAGACCTCTTACCTTATTTGCTTGCAAAAATGACAGCAAAACACCAAGCAACTGCAACAACTGTTGATCCTCAACCCCAAAACCTATGTGATCAACAAGAACCCCTAAAATCCTATTTCTTTGCAAAAACGAAACTGAAAAAGTGCAATAAACTGCAGATTACCTGGATTAACTGCTGTCAATCAAATTTTAGATTATTCTACGCTTCAAGACGATCGTTTGACTACTCATGGCTCGAAAGCAGCTACGGATCACAAGATACTGAATTTTTCAAGAATCGAACTCTCTACGAATACCGAAATCTAGGGCTAAACCGAAAACTTACGGAATCGAGAGATGTTATTTTCCAAAGTTGTGTCTCCTCGCATGATCACTTTTCTCTCTGCGGCATCTTGAGCAGGATGAGCGGATTGATCACACGGTTCTTCCTTTTATTTCGTTTTCTTCTTGGTGTTGCTTCTTCTCCATGCCGTTCCATCTTCTTTCTTTTTTTTACGAATTATCGTCCCACACAATGATTAAAATTTGGGGATTTATTTCTTTTATAGCCATTTAATTAAAATCATTAATTAAATAACTAAATCCTTTTAATTAAACAAATAGGATAAATAATAATTAAGTCGTCGTGGGTATGACCAATTACTAATTTACCCTTTCTGAAAAGTCGGGATGTTACATAAAACACTTAAACTTTCTTGTCGGAGGTATTAGTCAACTTATGGGATCTACAGACACGACTCGGGCAAAAATCAGAATTAGTTGAACTAGTGAGTTCCGGATACCGAAGTTTTAAGCACAAAAAAAAAACAATTATCTTTCTTGTCGGAGGTATTAGTCAACTTATGGGCTCCTCTCTCCGATCGGAAGTGGCGGTCGAACTCCGGATTAGTCGGACCAATGGGTTCCGGATGCCGGGGGCTTTATGCCAAAAAAAAACACTAATCTTTCTTGTCGGAGGTATTAGTCAACTTATGGGCTCCTCTCTCGATCGGAAGTGGCGATCTTCCGGCGATAGCTTCCAGTTTCCATTGTCTCTCTCATGCTAATTGATGCGTTGCTAGCCAGTTTGTTTGTCTGTGTTCGGGTTGATTTAGTTTGGCTTTCCTTTTTGTCAATGCTCTCTTGTGAGCCTTATGCTTTGACAACAATCTAGTTAGTTTCTTTGTTATTAGTTGTGGGTTGTCTATTTTTTGTGTTTGTTTGTAGTTGTCCGAGTGTTTCCGGCTTTATCTAACGTTTTTGGCTTTGTCTGCTTGTATTTACCGGCGTTAGTCCAACTTTTATATTTTCGAAAAAACACTTATCCTAAATGATGACATTCGTAGTATCTTGTTGTAACGTCCCATTTCCGAACACAACGCCATTATCCGGAAAAAAACGTCTACATATTTTTTTTAAATAAAACAAATATATACGTAAGCCTCGTGTGACAATATAAATCAGAGTAAAACAAACATTTATTAAACTAAAGAAACAACGAAATAAATGTTGTTTAACTATGATCCCAAATGAAATGAAAAGGTAGAACTTAAGAACCCTCAAACAAGTCAATTGTTTACATCTCTCAAAACATAATTTAAGATATTGTATATAATTGATGATTTATGCATGCTATTACAATCAGTATCTGCGGCTTTATATAGATACATTAGCCGACTTATGACTCAAATAAACCCTAACCGACCTAGTAGATGCGGCAGACTTGATTTATGTCCCTCCAGCCCCTCGATTAACCGGGCCTACCCACGGTTAATCGGGCTTATTTTTCTTTTTTTTCTGGCGAGATCTCTTTCTAGACTTTCTCCACTTGGCCCAATGTTATTCCTTCGGTCGAGATCCTTCTTAATTGCTCCGGATTTGGTACATCCTAAAAATGCATAAAACAAGACAAAAGCGATTACAGATCCTCGGGATAATAACACAGATGCAGAATTATGGACTTAGGAACATGCACTTGGTTTTTAACATATATTCTCCATAATAAATAGGCCTATCTACCTTCTCTAGAGCAGAATTTGTGGTGAATAATGGTTAATTTAATGGTGCATTTAGATTGTTATCATGGAACATTCCAATCATCTTCTGAGGGGTAAAGTCTGTCCTTACCTTTCATTATGCCTTTGCCCTTAGTAGGCTGGTAAGATGATTTATTATGTTGTTTCACTACACTGATTTTTGACTTCACTGGTGCAGGATGAGTAGTTGAAACTATGGTATGTCCTTTTCTGAATTTAGGTCCAGTTTTGGTCCTTAGTTCAGATTTGTGTTGTCCATTGTTTCCTTTCTCATCTAGAATATTGTATCCAAGACCAGATTTAGATCCAAACCTTTTTGGGGGTTTGTAAGCTGGTGCATCAAGTGGTGTAGTGGTGGTCTTAGGCGGTAGGAGGTTTCTTAGTGGTGGTCATCGTCACACACTGATGAGTGATCATATGTTGCTTGTTGATCGCCTAAAGTGTACTTCCTTACCGGTTGAATCGACTTTTAGTTCATCCAGTTCTTCCTTTAATCTTTTATTTCCTCTCTCGATTCTTACATTCTTGTTCCATAATTTCATGAGTTGATTGAATTTCTTCAAATATACTCATGAGATTTTGAATTAGGTTCTGAGTCTAATGGGAGAATAGAATATTGTGCGATGTCGGATGTGGATGCATTAGATGAGCATGAACTAGATAGTACCTCTGTTTCTTCGATTTCTTTTGCCATTAAACACAAATAGGCTTTGTCATTGTCTGAGCTGGTACCTTTACTGTCATCTGAATCATTATCAGATGATTCTAACATCATCATTATCCTTTCTTGGTTTCACCTTTAATGCTTTCATGCTTTTCCTTTTGTTTGACGCTTTGTATATCTTCTTTTCTTCATCTCTGCTGCTTTTTTCTTACGGACAATCAGCTTTGAAGTGTCCCTTGTTCTTGCAGTTGAAGCATCTGAATTCATCATCATTTTTCTTGAAGTCTTTGTTGGCCTAAGTCTTATCTTTGGATGAAGAGCTTCCCTTGTATTGCTTTTTCTTGAATCTGCCAAAGCATTTAATAAGTAAAGCAATCTGCTCTCTTTAGTTCTTGAGTCTCTTTACTGATTGAGTCAGCTGCTTTGCTTTGCCGGGGTGCAACCAGTGCACTGGCCTTACGTGACTCTACTGGTGCACCGTCTTCACTATTCAACTCAAATTCATGAGCTTTTAATTGAGACATCAGTGTCAAGGTGTCGGTTTTTGCAAGATCTATTATGCCTTTGAGTACTGATGTGATTATCTTCCATCTTTCAGGTAGACCTCTCAAGATTTTCAGGCAAACTTCTTTCTGTGGATATGTATGTCCTAGTTGCTGTAGTTCGCTGATGATGCTTGAAAATCTGTTATCCATTTGATCAATGGATTCACCATTCTTCATTTTGAAATTCTCAAATTTCTGTTTAGCAACAGATAATTTATTTTCTTTTTCTGCCTCTGATCCTTCATTGATAAGTGTCAATTTGTCCCACATCTCCTTTGCTATTTTGCAGTCTTTGATCTTCATGAACATATTGCTGTCCAGAGTCTTTAAGATCATATTTTTTGCAACAAAATCAAGATTTGTTCTTCATCTATCATCTTTGGTCCAATCCTTCTTAAGCTTTTCTATTTCATTTCCTTGATCTGGACATGTGGCTACCACACGGTCATGATCCCGACAGAATCATCGTTAATAACATCCAAAGATCTCCTCAAGAGTTCTTTGCAAGATGAGACAACATTCTTATTTTGTATTCATCAAAATTGTTTACATTGAATACATGTACTTTAGACATGAAATTTGAAGAGTTCATAGTCATAGACAGAAGTAAATATAAGACACAGATTTGAAAAACTACTTTGAAAGTATGTGATCTCCTTGTTACCAGAAATCAGATCTAAACATGTTTTGATACTAGGAACACTGCTCCGATACCAATTGTTGGTCCCGGAGATGGGTGACAATATAGTCAGAGGGGGGTGAATGACTATATTGAAGTTTTAAAAACTTTTCTTATTATAAATGATTTTGGGAAGCGGATAAGTCCTTCTAAAAAGTTGTTTCAAAGTGGTTTAAACACACACGAATATAACTAAAGTGCAATAAAGAAATGCACGAGAAGGTAAAGTCACATTAAGTAAGTGAACACAAAGATTTATAGTGGTTCAGGATGGTGTAATCCCTTAACCCACTCTTCTCTTGTGATGATTAGAGAAATTCACTATTGTCTTTCACCAATACAATAGTATGATTGTCCATGGCTACACGAGCTTCACAATCTCAAGACTATCACTCCCTGGCTACAAAAGCTTCAGTGACTCAGTCTTCAACACTGCTCCTTTGAGAACAAATCCTTCAGCAGCTATCACTTCAAGGGTGCAATTCCTTCTCAGACACTCTGATTCAATTACTTCAGTTGGGTGTGAATTGAAATTCACAGAGAGATGATCAGACTCAGTACTTGATGTAGATTTGATGCTCTGTTCTCTGAGTTTGATCTGCTAGATGTATCTTTTCAGTACAGAATGAAGGCTTGTGAAATTGACAAAGGTTCAGTTCTTTGATCTATGCTTATGTGTATGTATTTCTGTCAATGTCTTCTATTTATAGCCTTGATTTCCTTGATTCAAAAATCCGTCCGTTGGCTATTTAATTCTCAGAATCATCCTTGATTCTGGCTTGATTTAATCCTCATTGATTTTGGCGATCCGGATTTTCTTCAAACGTTCTTCATAAAATCCGTCCTTGATTGATTCTGCATTAATTGCTTGATCTTCAATTTAATTATATTGCAGATATCATGAGTATCAAATATTGACTTACTTGGCTATTTTGCTCATCAATTCGCCATTGAGATACTCTTCACTGATATTCCTTTAGTCAGCCGGCAGAACCTTCACTTAGCCGGTTTGCTGTTTTTCCTTCTACTTTGATTTCTGATGTCCAATGTAAATTTGTACTTCACTGATCCTTGATTTGAGTGTGATCAGTGTACACCGTATTAAAAGAATAGAATCCATCACTTGTAATATATCTTAGACTCATCCAAGGTCATCACAACTTCCCTGGTTATAAGTCAGTCAATAAGTCTTCACTTTACTCTGCTGGTATTTGGCTGTCATCACTTAGCTGATCTTTAGTCTTCCACTGAGCCTACCAGTCTAATACAATGCTTGTCTGACTAAACTTATACAACATGTCAGTCTCTAAGTAAAGTCTTATACAGATTATTCTAACTTATTTCAGGCTTGCTATAACAGCTAGTATGGCCATCATCAAAACAAATAAAATGTTCTTAACAACAACATACATGTGGCACCCATCCAGCCTAATCGGTCATCTCACTAGATGGACCGACATGCTCAATTCAGTATTGTCTTTCTATCAAATGACCTCGGTAAAGCTCATCTCAGTATAGCATATATAGGTCGCCTCCATGAACAAATTATCGACATGGCGCAGGTCGTCCTCTATCCGACATGGCGCAGGTCATCATCTGGCTTTCATAGCCAACACGACACAAATCGTCTATGATCTTATATTGCTGACATGGTACAAGTTCACCTTGGCCACTTATACTCAATCTAATGCAGGTCATTCTCGATCTCACATGGCAATTACATCTCATTTAGTGGGCGTTATCCCACGTTTTGCATGTGTTCCATAATAACTGCCCCATGAGCCATGATTGCAATATGGCAGCCTTATAATGGCTCCATGTCGTCAACCACGACTTCAATGCCGCTTAATTCACTTCCCCACAGGAAGACATGTATAAAGGATTTTTATCCTCTTAATCAAGGTACACACATTGTATTAAGAAAAACACTCTTGCTTAATGTGATGGTCCTATTTTGTTTTTGTCTTCTGGTATTGGGTGGTCTCTGTGCTCGTCGGGCTTGTCGGTCACTATGAATGCTAATTGATAGTGGTTGGTTTTCGTTTCGGTTATGAACGTCCTCGATATGACGGATTGTTTCTATTTTATTCTTTTACCAAATCAAGTTATCTATTTTGAAACAGCATTTGGTGTATGACGATGCTGGATTTCGTCTATTAATAAAATCGGGCCGTTCTTCTATATGATAATGAGGTGGAGCCTTAAGAACCTTAAATCTTCGTGCGATAGGTGTATTTGTTTTTGTATATTTTGGACTGAGCTTGAGAGTCTCTCTCAAGTTGCCTACGTATCCTGTTCATTATTCAGGAATCAAGCCCCCTTCGTAGTTCATGCTAACTAGTATTTATAGGGGCTATTTGTGCCCTAACCCTAATTATGGGTCAGCTGAGGTTATTGTCACTTTTACCCTTAGTGGGCCTTGTTTCTTCTCCAAGTTAAACTAACTTCGAGATAATGGGCCTTTACAGCCTGCACTGCCTTCTAGCTTCGTGTCGTCGATATTCGACTCGAGAAGTCGAGCTTATATGCTTCTGCGGACTTTACTCATGTCGATGTGGATCGTCGATATGGGATTGCTGCATTGGCCTCCTGAGCATGTCGAGTCGACCCCTTAGCCACTACTCGCTCTAACCTAAGAGGCTTATCTCGTGATGCCACGTGGAGGTGTTCGATACGGTATCGTCATAAGCCCCCGGATCAAACCTGAGCTCGAGGTCGGGTCCGATCTGATAGAGGTACATTCGCCACTATCATCCCTTAGGCTTCGATGTCGTTGGATTTTGTCCCGTTGGGACTTATGAATGTTATTTGTTGGCATCGGAGGCCTTCGACTCGTCAACCTATTAGATACGATGCTCTCGGGTTAACTTGTTTTCCACCGAGCTGTGTCGATCATATCGACTTTCGGGTACTATTTTTTGTCGAGTGCGTGGGGCCGATTTTATCGACTTCCCGGATTTTGTTGAGCGGTGGGCGATCGTATCGACTTCCGCATTTTGTGCGGTGGGCGATTTTATCGACTTCCCGGACTTTGTTGAGCGGTGGGCGATGTTATCGACTTCCAGCGTTTTGTGCGAAATGAGCGATTTTATCGACTTCCCGGACTTTGTTGAGCGAGTTGGGCGATTGTATCGACTTCCGCATTTTGTGCGAGTGGGCGATTTTATCGACTTCCCGACTTTGTTGAGCGAGTGGGCGATGTTATCGACTTCCCGCGTTTTGTGCCGAGCTGAGCCGATTTTATCGACTTCCCGGACTTTGTTGAGCGAAATGGGGCGATTGTATCGACTTCCGCATTTTGTGCCGGTGGCCGATTTTATCGACTTCCGGACTTTGTTGAGCGAAGTGGGCGATTTTATCGACTTCCGCATTTTGTGCGGTGGGCGATTTTATCGACTTCCGGACTTTGTTGAGCGAAATGGGCGATTGTATCGACTTCCGCATTTTGTGCGGTGTGGGCGATTTTATCGACTTCGGACTTTGTTGAGCGGTGGGCGATGTTATCGACTTCCAGCGTTTTGTGCGGTGAGCCGATTTTATCGACTTCCGGACTTTGTTGAGCGAGTGGGCGATTGTATCGACTTCCGCATTTTGTGCGGTGGGCGATTTTATCGACTTCCCGACTTTGTTGAGCGAGTGGGCCGATGTTATCGACTTCCCGCGTTTGTGCGAAATGAGCGATTTTATCGACTTCCGGACTTTGTTGAGCGGTGGGCGATTGTATCGACTTCCCGCATTTTGTGCCGAGCTGGGCCGATTTTATCGACTTCCCGGACTTTGTTGAGTTTGTCTTTCGCAAACTTCGTTAAGATAATCTGCAACTCATTAGTGCGCATGCATAATAACAATGTGATGAAAACATTTATTTAATAATAATAATAATAAAAACTCATGAGAGCATAAATAGTTCAGGGCTTCCTGTCGTAAGTACGAATTTTCTCGAGCCAGAGGTTTCCATTTGAACTGTTCGACCTCACTGAGATCATGGGATCGTATTCATCGGGCGGTTGTCTCGGTAATCCGGTGAGTCTGGGGAATGATTTCTTCCACGATAGTTATCTTTCTGTTCTCTATCGCTATAACTGTGGCGCTTGAACTCGTGTCCTCCCCTCGGATCGACCTGCCGTGATCGATCTATGACCTCGTCAAGCTTCCCCTCGATTATAGCCTTGTCGATGTCCTGGATCAGATCTCGACAATATTCTGATTCATGTCCCACATCTTGGTGATATTTGCAAAATTTGTTGGGATTTCTGCGTTCTCGAGGTCCCCCGGAGGTGGTGAGTCTGGCTAAACCTTTTTCTCGCATGATTGCTAAGACACGCTCACGAGGCCTGTTCAATGGAATGAAGTCTCTATCTCGCGAGGCTCCTTCTCTCCCAAATCGATCCGAGACGGATCCCGTAGTTCGATCCCACGTTGATTTTCTCTTCCTATCTCGAGCCGTCTTGAGTTTGCTTCTCTTGTTTTCGCTTTTTCCATCTCTCTTGATCCGATTGGCTTTTTCCCCACGGGCGGTGTTTGTAGGCGATATCCAAACACTCTTCCATCGTATGAGGAGCTTCTTCGTTAAGTTTGGCGTGTAGTCTTCCTTCTCGCAGACACGCCACGAAGGTGCAACTAGCAACCGATCATCGGTGTCGCGTGCTTATGTAACGGACTCTTCATTGAAACGCCTTACAAAATGTAGCACTGACTCATCATGCTTCTGCTTTAATGTCAAAAGATGGGTCTGGTTTCTCTGAAATGGTCGTGCGGCGATAAAAGCATGAACAAACTTCTTGGTCAAGGTCCCAAAATCGGGTATCGACCTGGGAGGGATTTTGCTAAACCACTCCCTAGCCCTTTCTGTTAGAAGCGCGGGAAAGGCCTTGCACTTCATCTCGTCCGAAGCGTTGTACAAGTTCATGTGTGAGATGTACTGGTGCATATGATCGTAAGGATCCTTGGACCCATCATACGCACTGATCTTTGGAATCTTAAACCCAGCAGGTCGAGGATAGTTGTCGATGTGAACAGTAAAAGGTGATGCGCATATCGACTCGGCGGACTGCTTTCCGAGAAGGGTATCGAGTTCAGCCTTGGCCGTGTCCTTGTGATGTGTATGTTCCGTATGGACACTTGATTCCACCAGTTCTGCCTGTTTTGGAACTTCCAGTTGAATATTCGTCTCTCGGGATTTCTCTGGTCTCTCCTCGAGGTTTCCTCCAAAATCGCTTTAATGGTAGCATTATCAAGATTTCTCAAAGAGTCCACTAATGCCTGATTAGATGGATCTTGAAGGGCAGGATTGGATACTCCCTCTGCTCCAGGATTTGCTATTCCTTCTTGAACGACAGACGTCGCTCCAGCCTGCTGGGACGTATTCTTTGGATCGGCCGTCTTCTTTCCCAGATATTTCTCGGTGGAACCATAATTCTTTTAGGGTTCTTGACGGATTCAACCAATTATCGCAGGAAGGCCCTCCTTCTGCGCCAAATAGCGATCTTTGGATTTCGCCTATTAATAAAATCGGGCCGTTCTTCTATATGATAATGAGGTGGAGCCTTAAGAACCTTAAATCTTCGTGCGATAGGTGTATTTGTTTTTGTATATTTTGGGTGAGCTTGAGAGTCTCTCTCAAGTTCTTTCATATCCTGCTCATTATTCGAATCAAGCCCCTTCGTAGTTATGCTAACTAGTATTTATAGGGCTATTTGTGCCCTAACCCTAATTATGGGTCACCGAGGTTATTGTCACTTTTACCCTTAGTGGGCCTTGTTTCTTCTCAAGTTAAACTAACTTGAGATAATGGGCCTTTACACTGACTTGCTTTCTAGCTTCGTGTCGTCGATATTCGACTCGAGAAGTCGAGCTTATATGCTTCAAGACTTTACTCATGTCGATGTGGATCGTCGATATGGGATTGCCGCATTGGCCTCCCGAGCATGTCGAGTCGACCCTTTTAGCCACTACTCGCTCTAACCTAAGAGAACTTATCTCGTGATCTGGCGTGGAGGTGTTCGATACTGGTATCGTCGAGTGTAATTGATGTTCTCCCCTTGTTTTTTTTTTTTTTTTTTTATTTGGTTAGTATGATCGTGCCCAGTAGTAGGCTGGTAGTATTCCGGTTTTGTCTTGTTCGGTGGTTGTCCAGTTTTAATTCTTATTGCTAGTTATATTAATATTTTGTTTCCTGAAAAAAAAAAATACAAAAACAAAACAAAACCAAACCAAAAAAAAATATATATATATTAGACACGCCCCTACGAAGTTAGGACACCGGAGACAGAAGTGGACAACACTTCATTCCCCACCCATCTTTAATATAAGAATCGAATTGAAATACATTGCTTTCCCTCTGAGCAATGGTTGCTATTCTAGACCACCCAACGTGGTAGGATTAATGTAGGACATGATGAATTATCTGCCACAAAAAATAAATAAAAAAATAAAAATAAAATAGACATGCCATTAAAGTTTGGGCTTTGACCTGATTTGATCCATTTGGATTCAATTAAATATTTTATTCACCCACTATCTTATTTACTATTATTTTAATATTTCTCTCATCAATCATTTCACAATCAACAAATAAAATAATATTAATCAATTCATTTTATTCACCACCTACACTATTCAACAATTACTTTATCAATATAATATTTCTCTCACCAATCATTTCTTCATCAACACAAATTTTAATACTGACGTTTCAACTTTATAATCATTACTTTATATTATTTTATTTTATTTTCTCTCTCATGACTCAAATGGATCCAGTCCGAATTTCACTGCAGACCAACGTGTGCATGTGTATTTCGTTTCCATAAACATAAAAATCATATCTTAGATGAGCAATGATAATGCCACAACAAAATAACTATAATATTGTACACAACACACTTTAGGGCCATTGATTATAATATATACCTATTGAATCATATAGGTTCCAAAAAAATCAATGGCTTAAAAGTTTGTTGTGCACATTTTGTTGTGGGGAAGTTTTTGTATGATATATCCACGTGCGCCTAATTGACCGGTAAACAAATTTGGATCACACTTTTTAAATTATGTTTAAAAATAAAAAGGTGTCTGATTTCTTGCTGGATGACTCAGATATATATGGCGGGTCTTATTAATAACTTTCTTTGTTGTGTGTACACAAATATTTCTCAAATAGTTACTAGAGAAGAAAAAACAATCAAACATTACTAATAGAGAAATATATAAAAAAATATTGTATTGCATTGATAATATTAATGTACGTATGAGAATACAATATTTATAGACTAATTAATGTACGTATGAGAATACAATATTTATAGACTAATTAATGATAACTAGATATCTAATAAAACTACATTGATAGTTGGATGTAAGTTGATTCCTTAAACAAAAAGAAAAAAATGATGTGCGGACCACCTTTGTGATCCACACATGGTTGGAACAAAACTTAATAAAATTATGGATAGAGGATTATATTTCAATAAAATTTGGAATAGAGGGTTGTATCTTAATTAAGAAAATTCGTAATGGAGGGTTGTAAAAACCCTTAATAAAATTTAAAAAAGAGGGTTGTAAAACCCTAAGAAACAAAAGAGAATGACATGTTTATGCTCCCATAAGAAGAAAGGGAAGAGTAGATAAGAGGTAGAATGAATGAAGAGAAAGAAAGAAATTTGGATTGGAAAAAAGATCGACATGACTTGTAGAAGCGTGTACGGGGCGTGAAAGATGATACTGACAACAGAGTAATTTATTTTGAAGACTGAAAAAAACTATAAAAATACAAAAAAACATGACGACAACAGGAAAAACAAAAAAGCTTGAGGACAATTGCTATCTTTCAAGAGGGCTATTGCCACCGACGAGAAATAAAAAGCAGATCGGACTTGGAGTCTTCAGCTTTAGCCGGCCATGACTCATGAGACTTGTAAGCAAGAAAGACATGACTCATGAGACTTGTAAGCAAGAAATTCATTCACAGAGAATCAATATTGCACATGGATTATTCTAGAAAAAAATGCTTTTTTACAGTAAATTCTCGATAAATACATATATTTGGGACCGACCAAAATTATTGTTTTAACGAGTTAATTTGTTTATCGATAAATGAATAATTTATTCATTTATCGATAAATTAATATTTATTACTTTACAAAGAAATAATGACATCTAAATGATGAAATTATTCGCAAGCTGTGATGAATACGTTTAATGATGATGATTAATGATCCCGAACCCAGACGATAGTTCGGTTTTTACCCAATGTTTCATCGAAAGAAGCGGCTGAACTATCACCTTACGAACTACTACTTTACTACTACGTGAACAAAATATTTCTAAAGTTGTATATCTTTCTACAAAAGTTAAAGATGTGATCGAATTTGGTTTAGCCACTAAGAATAAACAAGTTACTCTAGATACATATTTTTAGAAAATATGAAATGAAATGTGAAATTTCGAAAATATGTAAGTTTAATATATAAATTTCTAACTTGAATTATGCATTTATTATTTTATATTTTTATTAGGCTTTACTGTACTCAATTTCTTTTTATTACTTAATGCATTTAACGAAATTAATACTTTAGTACACATGCCCAAGTCGAGACCGGAATAAGCTATTATCTTAGTGATGATATTACTTTATCGGATATTTATTTATCGAGAGTTTACTGTACATGGATATAATTTTTCCCACATCCCCAACTAAACCATGTGTCCCTCTCTTGAAAAGAAATGAAGGCCTTTAAGAGTATTACGGTAAATCTACGTTTGCTTTTAAGAGTATCTCAATAACTGTCTATTTTTAAATATTATTGTGGTGCCCTAATAAGTTCAGTTAAATTGTTGTGGTCAAGTTTTATTTTATTTGATATGTGTCATTCCAAGGTTTAAATAAAGGAGAAACATGAAGAATTAAAAATATCAAAAAAGAATGAAACAGAGAAGCTATGCAACACAAAATTAGCTTCCCACGTATTGAATTCAATAATAAAATCAAGAAAACAAATTAAGGACAGAGTACAAAGCTGATAATAAAATGGGCATTTTCACTAGTTTAACTTCAAACAAAGAAATGGAGGCAGCATCATCAAATTGATAAAAAGAATAACGATACAGGCACAATCCGCACCGCGTTAATTCCTGCCTGCACGACCACACCTCACTTGAACAGCCAATCTTTTCATGATATTTGGGCATGGATCTACACTTCCCCTAAGTAGTAGTTTCTTATCCATCGGAATCGAGCACTCGTTCTTCCCCATGCAAGCCTGTTTCACATATTGAAGTGTGCTTGGAACATTGCAACGCCCAAGTCTGAGTTCGCCACAAGATCCCTCTGAATCACCAAAGCTAGCGAAATCAACGCCCTTGATCACTTTATTCTTGTCGGGGCAAGTTAAACGAGCCATTGCCGTTAAGTTGCTTGTGGTCGCCCTGAATTCACCGCCCGTCATCTCCCATGATCTTACATCAGGTAAATGATATTCATTAATAATACTGCAGATCGTGTCTCTGTTCACTGTCACGAACTGTATTGTCGTAGGATCTCCTCCTGTCTCTTCCAAAACAACCATTAGATTGTTTTTCGGCTTCAAGAACGCTCTCGGTATATGATACCTGGATTTACATATATACAAGTCATCAAAACTAATTAGTCATGTCTATCTAGAAATTAAATAACACGGGTTCGTTTTCGTAGTTTTAAAAAATGGACATACTCAGTTTGACTTGGTGAACCAAGGGGGTTAAGGTATGATGTCCAATAACGTCCAATGCTTTCACCATTCACCCAAACCATACCCTTTCCCATCTTATTCATTTTAATAGCAACTGGACTGGTGCCTTCTGGTGCATCAAAGTATGTCTGCAATAAACAATAGCCCGGTTTAATATACTTACGCGAATTCTAATTTATAAAAACACGATATGTATAATTATAGTATAATGTACTACTATTAGTTACCTTATACCAAGTGACAGGAGTATTTAATCCATCCGAGCTTAACGAATTCCAATCCCTCTTCACGAGCCGTCTTCGTGTAGATTTTGTCATCTTCACCTTGGATACCAACTTTATGACCCCATTTATTAAAAGTGATATCAAGTGTTCCTGTTGTTAAACCTTGCAAGATCACAGCATCTGGTCCAGCAAACCTCTTTTCCATATAGGCTCCGCTATTCTGTAATTTATCACGTCAATTCGAAAAAAAACATCGCAATTTCATTTAAATACAAAAAGAATTCGAGAATGAATATAGATATACTAACCGGAAATCCAACGGTCATTGCCAATAATGTAATGTCGTTATATCCACGCTTGAGCTTAATCGGTCTTTCCATCACGAAATCCTTTCTAACATTGGTACCATGTTCAAATCCTGTCAAACCAAGACATATGTCACGAAAATGTCGTATTTAAACATTTATTTTTTTAAAGATATATGTTGTGCAACGAATACATACCTACGTATTCCCCGTTTACAAAAGCTAGCATTGCATGTCCGAGACTCACAACTTGGAGAACCGGTTGGATTGAGGTCTTAAATGGTAAATCACTTGCTTGCAAACGGATACTGGAAAAAGAAGAAAAAGAAAACGACGTCATTTGAATTCATTCAAATCACAGCACCTCGGGGCCACAACAGAGGATCTCTGCTCGATACACATATTTGTGTGTCGTGTTAAAATGAAGACAAGTGGGATATATATGTAAGTACCTGGTACTGTACCAAGCATAGTCAGAGGTATCTTTCGTCAATCTATATAGTTCCAAAGGATTCCTTGATTGGATAGGCATGTGTCCCTTTGTAGGTATACTTTCGCGGAAATACTCCCATTTGAGTTCACCAACTTTGCTTGATTTATGGAAGTTTCTTGAGTTATGTTGTGCAACAACCTGTAAATGGGAATGTTGATTTTTCAGGAAGGATGCTTATAGATATAAAAAGAATCTATGTATGTATGTATGTATATACCGTCATTGTATTGTAAACCACGGTCTTGCAGTCGGGAAGGATGCTTATTGATTTTTCGGGCATGAAGTAGTTCTGTCCATTGAAGTTTATCATTGCGTCGGCTGTGTCATTGTTGATCAGAAACGCAGCACAAGCTTTGCCATCTCCCATCTCGTATTTCACGACCTGTATCAGTAATAATAATAATAATAAAGGTCGTGTTACGGGTTTATACGTTTATGAAGATTAAAATTGATGCGATCATCTTAAACGTAGTTTGAAAACGCCCTCAGAAAATCACCTTTTGATTCACACTGACTTGTTGTTCACTCCGAGTTCCCCACAACAACGCCTTCTTAGATAATCTTAGTGCAGTGTGTAAGTCCCTCAAGTGACCGAATTTCGGTTCCCTTTTCAATCCTACATACATAGACGAAACATGTTAATTAGTGACCACATTAATATCATCATTAATGACCATATATAATTCGTCACGTATATGTATGATTCTCAAGTTACCGTATTCATCAAGAGGAGCTTCGTCGTAATAACGAGTTGTCACGAATGAAGAAGCTGTCCTACCGAAATTGGTTCCACCATGATACTGCCAAAACGAAAAAAAACACACACGTACGTACGAGTGAAAAAACACGAATGCATGTACTGGCCGGTCAAAGAGAATGAAGGACGTTTTCCATGTGTTTTAAGTGTAATTAACTCATTGAATACGTGATGAACGTCTCGTTGTTGGTGTTGGTGGTTATATATGGGCTAACCATGTAATAATTGGTAAGAGTTCCATTCATTGCAAAGAAGAGGGCAACTGCATATGCAATATCTTCAGCTGCTCTTTGTGAAGGAGGGTCACCAAACACTCTGTATTGTGCCGTCCAGTTCTCTGTCCACATTGATGGCTTATCTCCTCCATTTGGTCCATCCCATGTCTCTCCACAATGCCTACCGTTGCATGTCGAAATCTGTAATTAATAACACATTTTCTTTCAATTAGCTCGATCGATCGAGAATTAGAAGACGCCACGCCCTTTATTATATATTCTCGAGAGATCAAGAGAGAGAAGAAACCTACAATTGTTGAAGGTGCTTTCTTTTGCTTGCACATAACCCATGGAACTTGATTATATGTGCTCAAAGCCATATTAGCAGCCCATTCAACATACTTCACACCAGATTCTCTATATGCAAGTTGGACATTGTTGTACTCATTCTCAATCTATATGAGACCAAAATACATAAATATTAATCACTTATGAATTGGAAATAAATATTAAAATAAATTTTTATATATATATTTGTCATTTTTGAATATCATCATATGTATATACAAACCTGTGCCATGATAATAGGTCCACCTTGAGGTGCAAAGAGTTTCTCTTTTTTCATCATATCTATGATCATTTCTGTGTACTTTTGCATGTGGTACTGCAAATAATAAATCACATTTAAACTAGTTTGAAAAGAAAAATTAAATGTAAAGAAAATTAATTAATAGAAATCTTGATTAGAAGTTACCATGAAGGGCTCATTGTAAGTCCGGAATGTAATGTTTGAAACCTCTCTTAACCAATAGGGGAATCCTCTGTATAATAAATCGTAATATTTTAGTAATACAATAATATTATAAATGAAGATCGAGAATGCGTATAATACAACCGTAATAACAATAATTGTATCAAATCATACCCAGCATTCCACTCGGCCTCAATATAAGGTCCAACTCGAAGTGTTACATACAAGCCTTGCTCACCGATCAGCTTGATGAATTTCACCAAGTCGTTTCTACCCTCAAAATTATACTATTTTTTTTTTTTTTTCAAAAAAACAAAACATTGGTTAGTTATTAGTACCAACTTACTTAACTAGGATACTTAAAATTGAATATAATAATAAAATAATAATAATAATAATAATAAATTTTTACCTGGCCTTGTACAGGTTCATGAATATTCCAGAATACATAAGTTTGAATTACATTCAAACCTCCTTCTTTAGCTTTTGAAATGATATCCGGCCACATCTATAACAATGTTCATCCAATTAACCATATTATAATGTCACATTAATTAAAGAAAACATAAGTATAATCTAATCAAAATTGATAGAGCTAGTCGTATATATAAACGTACTTCAGGAGGGCTTCGTGGATAATGAATTGAACCCGAGAAAAATAAATTTCTGACGCCATCGATGATCAATGAACGGCTATCGTATTTAACAGTTTTTCCATCCACCCCATTGGTAAATGTTGAAGATATGAACAAAACCAAGAGGGCTAACAAAAAGGGTACTCGATTGTGTGGAGCCATTGTCATGCAATTAGTACATATAAATTGCTCAATTAATTAATAAAAATAGATTATGTGATTAATAAAAAGCAAAAATGGGACGTCTACCTCTGCACAGAGAGGAGATGCCCACAAGCTGTCTTGGAAAAAACATGAAAATAAAGCTAATGATATAGTTATAGAGAAAAGAAAAATTATGGCCAAAGAGCATTTTACGGAGTTGTTGCGTTTAAATTATCAACATACAATCTCCGTCTGTTTCTCCTTACCATATAATTTGTGCATTTTCCATTTTTAGAATCAAGAACATGTTCCAATTGTAACTGTATAACGCAATATTTGTGAGAGACTGCTATTTTGTTGTTGAATAATAAATCTTCACTTTCTTTTTTTTGATAGCCACTTCCTTTTAAGAAAAGGGGAATAATTTATTTGTTGCAAATGGGTCGCCCTGTATTTTACTCCACATTTTATCATCACTAAATTAATTAATAAGTCATACGCTTTGATCAATTATAAGAACATGTAGAATGAAACGCAAAGTGACCCACTTTGGAGTGAATAATACATTTCCCTTACGGAAAAGTAGGAATAAGTCTTCACTTGAACAACTAATCGATCTTTCTCTAAGAAATGACTAAATGTTATACTAGATACAACTGATGATGCATGCATGAGGATGTGTGTCACCGAGTAACTGTTATGCACAACTTCTATGGCTCAAGCAACAATTGTTCGACTTCAATATCATCATTCCAAATGCGTCTATCTTTTTCATAACACTAGTTCCATAAACTTGTCTCACAATGTTAGCATTCACTCTAGAGCTAAACGCATAAACATTAACTATCGCTTTTGATAGATCATGTTGCCAATGGTAACATTTGCCTCGAGTTTGTCCCCGCTAAAAAACAAATTGCAGATATCTTTACCAAACCTCCACACCAGTCTACCTGTGAGACTCTGAGGAATGTTTTAATTTGCATATGGTACTCATCTAATTCTATTCTATACTTCACTTTTAATATTGTTTTTCATAACACGGGGGATAATCATCACTATTTCAAATGTGTTTTGTGGAAGATCTTTTGTTAGATTGTTTAATAGATAATACAATTATGAATAAGGTTTGATTGGCATCTGGACTGAATTCTACATGATTAGATACTTAGGGTTTGAACCGTGTATGCTATACAATTTCCTATTATTAAAAGGCTAATTCATGTCATTATAGATCAGAACCCCCTCATTATTGATACTTTATCTATATGATTTATCATGTACTGAAGTGTATTGCTTATAGCACAAGGCACAGCGCTTTATATATCTAATTAATACAAGTGTTTCACAACTTTTATCAAGCTACATTACAAGATCAAAGACACAAATCATGAAAAGAAATTAAAAATCGCTTCAAGAATTATATCATACTTTGATTGATCAAGATTGTATTCATGTGATACTAGTAACTACAATTTGATTAATGCAACAACTACATCCTAATTGAAGCAGCTACTGATATCTTGCCAATAAAAGGGGATCATCTGAGATTGGAGAAGACTATTTGTTGATACTTTGTTCCATCTTCTCAGAACACCAAATTAGGCTTATACTCTTCGATCATCTTGAGTTTTGATTTGAGAAATCAGTGACAAACTGTTTATTATTCATTCACTATATGTTCATAGCTTGTTGCAAGGCTAGTTTGAGACTAAAGTGTTGGCATTGAACAACTTGTTGTTTTAGGGACAAAGTTAAAGAATGAGCCGTATCATTATTTCCAGGGCCTTACTTAGTTGGTCCGCTTACGCTACTTCTTTATTAGTACAATCAACATGTTTTTATTTTAGTTCAGTTATTTTCCAGTACTTTATTTTGGTAGCATATTACTATTTTGTACTAACCAAAAGTGAACTTTGTATTGCCTGCGCAATGACTTCTATAGTTTTATTTTGATACGCACTTCTTACGGGACATTCATGTTCACTCTCCTATTGTTCATGTTTTTGGATGAGACCCACCGTTCAAAGAGGCAGAGGGTAATTAATGGAGCACTCATCCCAGCACTGCACGGCATAGTCATTGTGGAAGTAACACATAACCACTTTATGGATAATTAGTAACTTTTATTTGAGACATACTCGAGATTGTGTAGCAAGAAATTATAATCCAATTGCTGCTCATCATTTAGTGCCATTACAAAGGTTGTTTTAACACTTGGCAAATGAATAGTCATCAACACTTGAGATTTAACCGCACTAAAATTGCCATTCAAACCTTTTACAAATCTGGTTGTGTATGCATTATCATAGTATTCCCTTATTATTTGCAATGCAGGACATACACAAGGTGGAATATAGGCTTCAAGATGAAATCTTGATCCCAAAAAGACTTAAGTTTGGTGTAATAATCGATGTGAATCATTTCCTTTGCTTAATCTTTTATATTTCTTCTTCAAGATTTGAAATTCTATAAGCATTACCTCGACCAAATCTCTCTTGAAGATCGATCTAGATTTCCTTGCTTTGTGTCAAAATACATGACACTTTCTCAGCAAATAGGAACCATGGAACCGATAAGCCATGAGCGAACAAGATCATTAACTTGCATCCAAGCAAAGATAACTTTGCATCGGTAACCGGCATCGTTGATGAACCATCAACAAGATTCAATCTACCACGAGATGATAAAACCTTGGTCATTGACCTTTTCCAATGATTGTAATTGTCGACTCCTTTCAAGAGAGGGACGAACAATTACCAAACTCGGATTATCATGACTGGAATTAGAACTTTCAGCCATTGATGACCACCTTCAAACAATTGATAACAGAAACGCAATTACTCTAAGAATTGAACTGAGAATGATCAGCGGATAGTTTGCTCTGATACCATATTAAAATTCAGAAATGAAACAATAATCTAAACAAGAACTTATTCGATTTCCAGAAAAACTAAATGTCTTCTTCACAAATTCAAAACAGAAAAATGGCGGGAAAACTGGAAACTAGATATTTTGATCAATAACATCTCTAGAATGAATGTTGTGCATTCTTGATGACTAATCACTAATCTAATTACACTTTATATAGGATTAGGATCTCCAACTTGCTGTAACTAACTTGTGGCGGTTGTAACTAACTCCTCAATTAACCATTTGACAAAAATGCACTCCTCTGGTGTTGTTTTGAGCTTTAACAGAGGCTGGTCTCTTAGAATAATAATATTCATTGTCGAGTCTTCTTACAGTATTAGGCATTAGCTCTAACCCGGTTAAATGATATCCTACCGTAGCTAATGTGCTAGAGTAGGATTTTCATAAGAGCAAGGTAATTAGAACACTCGCATCAGATACTTTTAACGAATACTCTATTATACAGTTTTAAATACACGTTTTATAGTTTACAGAATCTTTATTTGAGATGAAATGCATCAGACTCTTTATTTTACATAATGCAGAAGATATAAGAGAAAATTTACAGAATCTGGATAAATACGGTAAATGTAAATGAAAATTTAAAAAATCTGTAGTTTACGATAAAAAATCTGCTGCAGTTTTATTTTTTGTGAAAACTCTACCATAGAGTTTTAAAATAATTTACAGTATCTACCTCAAATGTTCTTATCATTTTTTTAAGAGATAAAGAGCCAAAAGTCCTTTTTTTGACACAAAATAAATAAATAGGACACACTCATTTTTTTAGTTGCAAAAAGGACAAACAATTTCAGACGGACAAAATTACCCCTTTTATTAAAGGGACGCAGCGTATGTATTAAATCATCCATTTTCTGCTTGAGGTTTGTTTGTTTGTTTGTTTGTTTGTTTTTCTTTTTTTTTTTTTTCAAACAACCGTAACTTTTGATTTACAACTCCGATCATCGAAATTTTTTCAAAAAAATTCATGTTTTTTGCTCTTCAATTTGAGCCCAAATCGATACCCTTCCGACGTATATTTTGAAAGACGAAAAAATATTTGTATTAACGGGCGCTTTTTCTTATAAGCGACCGTAACTTTTGATTTAGAACACCGATCATCAAAATTGTTTCACCAAAGTTCATATTTTTTTTTATCTTCATTTTGAGACCGCGTTTGATACCTTTTTGACGTAGTATTTGAAAGCCGAATTTAATCGCAGCATTTACATTAACATAGTATCGATGATCGATGTCGATGTAGTATCGATGTCGATGTCGATCGCGATGTCGATGTCGTAGTATCGATGTCGATGTCAGATTATACAAGAATATGCAGAGAACATTCCACCAGCATCATAACAAACTCAAGCAGATTAATAGCAAGTACAACAAACTATAGATTTAGTACAATATGTACATCGATTAACAACATGAAAAATAAAGAAAAAAAGCAGATTTTACGCTTGTTTAGTCTCTATTTACCATCATCAAAGCTATTTAATCATCTGAATTTGTTGTAAGGTCTTTATCCAGAGATAAAGATCATTCTCCAAATGCAAAATCCGATACACTAACACACCGTGTTAAATTGGTTTATATGATACAATTCGAAAGAGATAGAATCATTAATGAGATAACTTGATTAAGGTGTGGTGTTTATAACATGCGAGTTCGATAGTTAATCACTTGAATTAAGCCTAAAAAGTACATCGAGACTAAAAGGTAATACATAGAAGATCGATTACAACGGACTATAGTTTAGTACAATAGGTACATCGACTAAAAGGTAATACATAGAAGATCAATACAAGTGCAAAAGCGATCTGAACTATCACCAAATTATAAGAAGGATATTCAAGTTCAAAGAACTAAATTATCATGCCCGAATTCACAAGGTGATGAATTACAAGTTCGATAAAGCTTATGAACTAGGCCTATCTATTACATGATGATACAATGTAGATCAAAACCTCGACACACCAAGGCACATAGTAAGCCTATGAACTAGAGCCTATCTATTGCATTAAGGCACACAGATATCGAGTATCGTGTCGATGTCAGATGTCGATGTCGAAGTATCGATGTCGATGGTAGTATCGATGTCAGGCTCAAAATGACTCTCCTTTCGATTTTTGTTCCAAGGTCTATGTCCCCAAGTCCTTGATATGAATCGAATGTCTTCTTACAGTTCAAGCACTCATATTTACTTCTTTTCGGAGCATGTTTCGATACTACTTTTTCTTTAGGATCATTTCTTTTAGGCCTCTTCTTGTTCTTGGGTTCAATCACATTAGGCCACCATGCCAATCGGCTTTCTCTTGCAGCAGACATAAGCCTTAAACAATCGTTCCCATGTTTCTTTCATCATCCGAACCGAAGAGGCATGTCTATTACCGTTTTCGTTCGGTGAATTACCTCCGTCGTGAGGCTCAGGTTTCTTTAACAAGGTATCTAGACTCGACAATTTTTCCGCGGCCTTTGAATTCCATAATCTGCGCAGCTGCCTTTGTTTCTTCTTCTTTGTAGGAGTTGCAATAGGCTTATGAAGGCTTGTATAACTTCATCACCATTTTCTTGTATTTTGTAATCGAAAAAGTTGCACACCAAAAAACAGATCAAAATCCAAGTTTACACACACATTTGAGTCAAACAAAATGAAGACATAATCTGTTCATTTCAAACAGAATACCTTCTTGATTCTCCCATAGCAGTCTCATTTAAGGCTTAATTCAAGTGACTACTTCAAGGCACATATATCGGGCTTATATAAGGCTCATTTAAGGCTTAATTCAAGGGACATAATATCATATATGGCTCATATAAGGCTCATATAAGGCATACAATATCACCGACATGTCATATCTGACATACAATATCGATATCGATGTCGATACTGATATGATGCTCGATGTCGATGTCGATAAACAACATCAGGCTCATTTAAGGCTTAATTCAAGTGACTACTTGCATCCCCGACATTGCAGCCTCAACACAATCTTCTTGGTGGTTTTTGCCGAGAGACCCAACCACAACAACAAAAGATTAAAGAAAGACACCAAACCATTAATATTATCCACCACGCCTCTTAATTTCACAATGAAGGGTTATAAAACCACCAAGACGAATGTATACATTGCATAGCCGAGTTCTAAAAGCAGTTAACAAGGACTCTGAATAATTTACATCCTAAAAGCCATCAATACAAACACAATCCACCACAAAATTGATCAAGAGCAAATCACATTAGGAAATCTACGCAGGACGCAATGAATTCAAAAATTTGATTTCCTTTTACCCAAGATCGACTTCGTTTAAGCAATAAACAAACAAGTAGTAGACGGTGGTTACCTTGGTTGATCTAAAAGATCGACGCTTTGACCGTCTAAGGAGAGTAGTTCTGCATAGAGCCGCCCAGTGTTCGGCCTCTACCGCTAGTCCACACGCAACAGCCCTACGAATCCCATCATGGATTGCTATTGGAAAACTCCGGTTGCTAGACCGGCCCTTTTCCTCTCTCCCAACTCTCCAAAAGATGCTCTCTATTTTACACAAGAACTATTAGCTCTTGGAATTATGATGTACAAAAGAGCTTGACACCCACCTCCTATTTATAATGAAAGTGGCGCCTCTTAGAAGGTGTGGAGGAGAAAAAACCTTTTCCCAATAAAATAAGGAAAATATAATTGATTGATTTATCTCATTTATTACAATATCTCATATTAAATAAATCTAGGATATTGTCAATATCTCATATTGAATATTTCAAGATATTGTCAATATCTTATATTGACAATATTTATCTTTTATTATATTACTATAAATCAATTTACATGTGTGTATATATCATATATATATTACACATATAAAATCTATTAATATCATATATATATACACGCATACTTGCATGCATGCAAATCAATTTGCATTTAATGCGCACACACACGCATTCATTCACAATATATATATATATTATTTTATTTTATTAATATCTAATATTAATAATAGTAATATCATTAATTAAATTCACAAATCCAAGTGTGTATCTTATACACAATAATATATCGCCCCTTTAGCCATTAATTGGCTTCGGAATATTCTTTAATTAATATAATATTATTAATATCTTGTATTTAATTTATTCATAATAAATAAATACCACCATATTAATTTACCACTATAACCTTTATAGTCTCGAGATAAACTTTCCTTATTTGGTTATCATCTATAACCACATTTTAATCCGGCTAGATGTTCTTATGTGTGTGACCCGATAGGCTTCCGAATATGTTGGCCGTAGACACAAAGTGCAAATTACGAAAATGCCCTTCATACCTAACGATCACGGGATAGCGTCTAGCAACACACCGTGACCCCAATCATCGGAAGAGTCAAATGCAATGACTACTACCTTTCATCATGAAAACGATTACATGTAACTTACAATCCTATCGCTGTAATAATATCCATACGGTCGTTAGTTGAGTGTCAAAACATCAACGACCGTATCTTATAATCTGGATATCATGCTCTCTCGAAGTAACACATTTACTCCCACTTTGCAAAGATTCACGAGAGTAAGACATTCCTTATAAGAAGGCCATTTCGGATATTCGATCCCAATCATAGGATACGCGATTTCCGGACGACCAATCATGTATACTCCGCGTGCTTGATGATCATACCCAATCACTACCGCATGATCGCCCGTGGCTGAGAAACCTCAATAGTGTCAAAGCATGACAATCCACACCGTGATGCCATGAAGACTCGGTCTTACGGATAATTACACAACCGCCACATAGTGTGACACTTATCCGTGTAAGTGGGTCGATCCCAACGTCGCATTCTCTAATACACGTCCACGTCATACCCAAGTGTCTCTACACTTCGATAGACGAGATCTATCCCCGCCTAAAGCAGAAGACATCTAATACGTGCTAGCTTTGTTCATACTATCAATGCCTGTTTAATAGTACATCACCTAGAGACATTTAAGTATCAAACTTATTAAAGTGATTAGAGATCTCATCAACCTAAATCGCCTATCATGGTTTCTCTATCACACGATTTAATACTAAGGACGTTATCATATAACAATTCATAATTGGTTCTTTAGAAGAAACAGATATATGACAACATAAAAGCCATTTAATATATGTACAAACACAAAGAAATAGTAGAAATGATCCGACCCGGTCGGACCCGGTCCAACCCGATTGGGTTTAGGACACTATTCCAACAATCTCCCACTTGGCCTAAAACCAATCACTCGTACACACGAGACCAAGTTGAAACACAAGAATCTCATGCAATACTCGCAACTAGCCCTAGCCATAAACGGATCGCTATCCGTGGGGACTCATACTATCTTCATATCACGCTCCATATGATCAAGTCAAAGGAACCGCCTCAACACACACACGAATCTCTGACGAGACCCTGGTCCTTGCTTCAAGCAATGAATCCACTTACTATATCAGCTATATAGAAAAGGTGGAAGAACCGTATAAGGTTCATGAATGAACCTTCTAGATCCATGTATCTTTGCTCATTTGCGCCTCTAAGGCACTACTTGTGTTTTGGCCTAGTTGTAGAATTTACAAATGACCCATATGCTAGAACATTTCCACTCAACGTATCACTTAATCAAAGTGATCAAAACCCAGGTGTAGCTCCCACTCGCCTTCATAAGACTCGGGATATACGCCTGCAGATATCTACGTTTATCTAATTCCAAGTTTCAATAAACCAGAACTCTCCCTTAACTTGTTTAAGGATATTCTCGACATTCACCGTTTACTTTCATACTTGCTCATGACTATTCATGAACTATGAACATCCGGCATTCCTTTTATGATGGTTCTATCGCAGAGCGAAGGAAACCTTCCATAAACATCATCTTTCACCTTACCTTGGGACTAACGTCCTAACATAGATAGATCTTGAGAACAACTGCTAAGCAGATATCCCGTCGCGATCTATGCTAAACTCCTTTTAGCATCACATCTATATAGGTAAACTATATAATCTAACAGCAGTTAAATCTATCGCTATAGATTCTTATTTCTAAAAATGAGAACTGCTAATCCAAGTGCTTTCGTAAAGAACTTGAACTACCAAACATTAATTGACTGTGACATGGGGTGATAATTCTCGAGAGAGATATATAATACCTTACTCAAAAATCGTAACACACTCCCACTATCCAACTTGCACATGGGCATATCCTTCTTTGACTAAATCAAACTCCTTTGATTATTAAACAAAGAAATCATCTAGAGAAACTTGTTTGAGTCCATTAATGGATCTCGTGGACTTACGTGTCATGTTATTGTCTATGAACATCGAGCTTTACGCCGCGTCTTCAACACTATCATATAGTCATGATACGAAGTTATAACAAGCATCATCCCGATTAGAATCGGCTCGGATGGCGATATAAAGGTAATTACAAGGTTTACACCTCATACCCTTCACCGTCACTATAGCCTTATGGTAATCATATTACCATCCATTTCAACCTTTCAGGGACACTCCCGGGGTAAGGCAGACTAGGTTCGCAGCCTGGTTGTCACTGATGGAATCTAATTCAGATTTTATGGCTCCTGGCCATATCTCTCAAATGCCTTTCAAACATTCTTTCACAAGTCGTGAGATATTCATTCTTCAAGATGAACATACCAGCAGCCTTTTCAGGCTTGAGGTTATCCACGGACTTACAGAACTTTTGTGTGCACTGAGCAGTGATCTACACCTCATCGCTATGTGGCGTCCGCTCACGTTCCTATGGTTGAATATGTCTTTGTGGTTCTCAAACTCTTTTGAGATTTGATTCACTCCCACTGTTTCTCTTGGAAGAAACACTTCCTCTAGAAGACAGCATGTTTGGAGACAAACACCTTTTGCTCCGTGGACGAGTAAATAATATCTAGCGTACTTGCTGAGATATTCCACAAAGTTGCATATGTCGTACTAGGCTCCAAGCCTTTCTGACTTTGCTTATGACAACTTCAAATCATCGGTCAAGATAGATTTGACATTATCCTCTTCCACATCTAATATGGAATTTATTCAACCTTTATTCTTTGGAACTCGGTTAAGTATAAGGGCACTATCCCGAAACGGGTAAGGGATACTTCGCATGGCCTGCGTCACACCTTTATCATATAAAGTGTTGTTTTTATTTTGGGAACACAATCCAATTGCGTATCCCAAATATGGTATCCTTGAAGGGAGAATCTTATTCCTTTTCAGACGACTTAAAAAACACCTTCCAGTATTAATTACTTCAATCCAATTGAAGATTAATTCCTAAGTAGCTCATCAATCTCATATTCGTACTAGCTCGAACTTTTCGGGATTTCTGAATTATGCACTTCACTGAGTACACTTGACTATTTCTAAAAATAGTCATAGAGATTAACAAACAATTATTTGTGGCATTAATTGTCACAAGCCAACAAACATCGGTATGTTTAGGCTTCAGACAATTTTTCTAGATTTTACAACCTTTTCATAAAAGGGTATTTTAGTCATCTTTAGGTAAGATACGTATTACCCACATGATTCATAATCATATGGTTCAACATCATCAGAATGACGTTTAATTACACGCTTCCCTCCCAGAGAGACTATGTCTAGAACAACCACAAATATTAAGGATAACAACCACACAAAATATTTAGTTGAGATCTTGTCACATATATCAACTATATAGTGACATCAATCTAGTATGTTAGATTCAGTGACCTTCCAACTTTATCGGAATAACATTTATTCTTTACAATTGAATATGTCTCTCAAATCCTGACGGATAACTGAAAGTACGTTCTTCATAAGAACCGGAACATAGTAACATTTATTTAGTTCCCTTATCAGTTTACTAGATCCAGAATATGGTAAGTATTACAACATTTGCTTCACCTTCCATATCTGTATTTAATTTAATCACACTCGTAAGATATCATATATCTAAGAGTTGACTTGAGCTTAGATAGATTTTTCTCAACTTACTTGCCTTGAATAGAAACTTCAATAAGTTCTCTATTTAAGCACATGCCCTAACTTTCCTTTTCAATCCTTTAAGCACTTGAAAAATGTTTCTTATTGTAGTCTTCATAAGACTTAAGAAAGATCACAAGAGCTATGTCTTTGATTTCCTTTCATAAAGAAAATCTAAAGTTTATTAAATAGTTTATTTAACCTTTTAAATCGTATTTAAAACATTAACTATTTAATTAACCTTTAAGCAATGATTAAAGAAATAAGTCGATACTTAAATCTTACAATTTTGAAAACAACCTTTCCAAAATTAGATGTAGTCATTCTTATCCAACGTTTGAATTAATTGTCATCGTTGTGATTGAATGATCATCTTGGATCGTATCAATATATATGACTAATTCGTTGAAACTTATTTCAAATGATTTAATCATATCATGAGCTTCCGCTTTCATTAATAATTAAAGTCTCGAACCTTGCATCAATTATGTAATCTCCTTGTCTCTAACTACTATAACGGGATGGCTCATGTCATTGCTTATTTTAAAAGGATTAAAATTACTTAACCATATTTGAGAACGTTTCTCAAAATTAACAGTCATAATTTGGTTTTACTAATCGAGAATTTAAACATAAATATAAAGTTTGCTAAAACTACAACATAAAAATGAAAATAAAAGAGTGTTGTTGTTTATACACGCAAAATCAAAAATGGTCTTTTGGTTTATGATTTTGCTCCCACCAGTCAACTACTTCCAATTGACTTTCAAGAATTTTTCAAAATTCTTTAGTGGCTGAGATCCCATCTAGTTACCTCGATTCCCGGCGGTGGTCGATCAACCAAGATAATTTCGATAGGTAGGTAACCTTTTACCATTCACATCTCTATGTGATTCTCGGTGGTTGACTAGTCAACTCTTTGGCGATACACATCACTATGTGTTAGTCAACCCTTGTCTCTAAAGTCGACGGCCACGACGGTGGCCAATCACCGAAAGACCCTAGTCAAGTCATAAACCAATATTCACGAGATCTCATACGATCATATCTCAATAACGACGATATACCCGAGGTAGGTCAACTCCCGGCGGTGGTCGATCGATTGGATCCGAACACAGGCTCTTCACCGTCGTTATAATATTGGGAGACAATATTTCGACTTGATTTTTGTTGTGGAAGTATTTATGTAAATTAATTCACTTAATCATGGTCTCATCAATTATATCTATCTCTATAGATATATATCCTACACATTTATCTAGATCGTGCTTTAGTCATGCATCTATCGTATCATATAAAATAAATACAAGCACAAAATAAATAAATGCGTAAAGTAACCGGTATGATCATGGACCTTTCTGAGTGCGGTTTCGAATACAAATCGACGAAACCGCGGGTCACAATCTAAGGTAGGCTATGAACCGCCAATAGGATCTTTTAATGCGCCATTCTCCAATGGGATCTTTATTCTTCTTTCTTTGCTCTCTATCTTCTCGCTCCATTCTTGTTACATTTAATTCTATCTAATAAAATAAATACACCCGCCGCTTTGCAGAGAGCCAACGGAATGGGATAATTGCAGATAATAAACTAGGTCACGCTCTTCATAACGGCCGGGTGGGACAATTTTAAACCAACGAGAAAAATTAAATCATTCACATCTATCCTATCGGTTGAATCATGATCAATCGGGTCCATATAATCATATTATATCTACTATATCTAATCCATACAATAAAATCTTATGAAAAAGATAAAATTAAAATTTAACTACTTGCGTCTTAATTAATCAATTAACATTTAATCTATTAAATAATTTTATCAATCAATTAACTAATTAACATTTAATTAATTAAATGATTTTAATCGAAATAAAATTAACGATTAATTTTAAACCGATTTTAATTTTAATTTTAATTAATTAGAACTATTCTAAAAATAAATCAAAATTAAAATTATTTCTCTTTTGTTTCTTTCCTTTTGATTCGCAATCAAAAGGATCGCTTTCGTTTCTAAACTAAATTTTGAGCTTCGCACTTTTTCAAAATCAAAATTTTGGAAGTGGCTTGCAAGCTAAGCTTTACAAATCAAATATTTGGAAAGGCTGCAGGCGCATTCCAAATCAAATATTTGGAAAGGCCAATAATTTTGGTTTAGCGCGACCACTTTCCAAAATCAAAATTTTGGAAATGGCTTGCAGCTGAAGCTTTTTCCCAAATCAAATATTTGGAAGGCGCAGGCTATTCCAAACAAAGTTTGGAAAGACCATTATTATTTTAATGCTTATGTGGCATCCCAATGGCCAAACTATTTGAACCATTTGCTACCCACACGACACAACTAAACAAAGGAGATTTTAATCACAACTATGAACCATATTGAATCACAAAATACACAAAACAAAATTTGGAGATCCGCCAAACATTGACCGGTCAACCGATCGCGGCAAGAGTTGCCTTTGCCGCCGCCGCCGCCGCCGCCGCCGGTGGTGGTGCCGCCACTTGATCGGCCGAGCACCACCGATCCCCTTTTTTTTTTTTTTTTTCTTTTCATGTATCAATTTTGCAAATCAAAATCTTTCATCTTTTAATTACGTGATTTAAACGATAAAATTAACTACGCAAATTAACATGCTTATTGCTTAAGCTCTCAAGCTCTCTCTCGATACCACTTTGTTAGAAATCTACGCGAACGCAGCTGAATTCAAAATTTGATTTCCTTTTACCCAAGATCGACTTCGCTTAAGCAATAAACAAACAAGTAGTAGACGGTGGTTACCTTTGGTTGATCTAAAAGATCGACGCTTTGACCGTCTGGGAGAGTAGTTCTGCATAGAGCACCAAGTGTTCGGCCTCTCACCGCTAGTCCACACGAACACCACCGAATCCCATCATGGATTGCTATTGGAAAACTCCGGTTCTTAGACCGCCCTTTTTCTCTCTCTCCAACTCTCCAAAAGATGCTTCTCTATTTTACACAAGAACTATTAGCTCTTGGAATTATGATGTCTGAAAGAGCTTGACACCCACCTCCTATTTATAATGAAAGTGGCGCCTCTTAGAAGGTGTGGAGGAGAAAAAACCTTTTCCCAATAAAATAAGGAAAATATAATTGATTGATTTATCTCATTTATTACAATATCTCATATTAAATAAATCTAGGATATTGTCAATATCTCATATTGAATATTTCAAAGATATTGTCAATATCTTATATTGATGATATTTATCTTTTATTATATTACCATAAATCAATTTACACATTATGTATATATCACATATATATTACACATATAAAATCTATTAATATCATATATATATACACGCATACTTGCATGCATGCAAATCAATTTGCATTTAATGCACACACACACGCATTCATTCACAATATATATATATATTATTTTATTTTATTAATATCTAATATTAATAATAGGTAATATCATTAATTAAATTGCATAATCCAAGTTGTATCTTATACACATAATAATATATGCTTTTTTAGCCATTAATTGGCTTCGGAATATTCTTTAATTAATATAATATTATTAATATCTTGTATTTAATTTATTTATAATAAATAAATACTGCCATATTAATTTACCACTATAACCTTTATAGTCTCGAGATAAACTTTCCTTATTTGGTTATCATCTATAACCACATTTTAATCCGCTAGATGTTCTTGTGTGTGACCCGATAGGCTTCGAATATGTTGGCCGTAGACACAAAGTGCAAATTACTTAAAATGCCCTTCATACCTAACGATCACGGGATAATGTCATTTAAAGAACACACCGTGACCCCCAATCATCGGAAGAGTCAAATGCAATGACTACTACCTTTCATGTGAAACAATTTACGTGTAACTTACAATCCTATCATTTGTAATAATATCCATACGGTCGTTAGTTGAGTGTCAAAACATCAACGACCGTATCTTATAATCTGATATCATGCTCTCGAAGTAACACATTTACTCCCACTTTGCAAAGATTCACGAGAGTAAGACATTCCTTATAAGAAGGCCATTTCGGATATTCGATCCCAATCATAGATACGCGATTCCCGGACGACCAATCATGTATACTCCGTGATGCTTCAAAGATCATACCCAATCACTACCGCATGATCGCCCGTGGCTGGAAAACCTCAATAGTGTCAAAGCATGACAATCCACACCGTGATGCCATGAAGACTCGGTCTTAAGGATAATTACACAACCGCCACATAAGTGTGACACTTATCCGTGTAAGTGGAGTCCGGGTCTAACGTGCGCATTCTCTAATACACGCCCACGTGCATCCCAAGTGTCTCTACACTTCGATGAGACAAGATCTATCCCCGCCTAAAAAGACGAAGACATCTAATACGTGCTAGCCTGCTCATACTATCAATGCCCTGCTTAATAGTACATCGCCTAGAGACATTTAAGTATCAAACTTATTAAAGTGATTAGAGATCTCATCAACCATAATCGCCTATCATGGTTTCTCTATCACGCTTTAATACTAAGGGCGTTATCATATAACAATTCATAATTGGTTCTTTAGAAGAATGTATATATGACAACATAAAAGCCATTTAATATATGTACAAACACAAAGAAATAGTAGAAATGATCCGACCCGGTCGGACCCGGTCCAACCCGATTGGGTTTAGGACACTATTCCAACAAATCCAACATTCAAATCGATAAGGTACTCAATATTATCATATAGAGTTAACTCCATGCAACACGAGCGTGTTCAAATGGTATGGGCATGTCATTATCTAGAACACGCGTGCATACACGTGAAAAGAAAGGAAGGAAATAGCAATTGAATGATAAGCATATTCTAAGGACACATTCATTAAGGAGAAAAATAACAAAAGCATACAATTGAAAAACAAGTCCAACATTTTCATATGCTAAGGACACATTCATTAAGGAGAAAATAACAAAAGCATACAATAGAAAAACATGTCCAACATTTTCACAGTGTTTTCGTAATCAAATTTAATTAGATTAAAGGGAAGAAATTTCAAGGAACATGGAAACCAATCTCATATTGTTTGAAATGCCAAGTATGGAGGGTTAAAAACACTTTCAACATTTTTAACGGAATTATATCTATATCTCTGTTTTCAAATGCTCATGAAAACATGGTATACAAAAACATCCATGGCAGCATAAGAAAAAGAACATCTTCAAAGTAACCATTCAATTAGATGAATTAAAAAAGTCACAAAATGTTAAATTGCATCAAACAAAAGCATCAGGGATTTCAATCCTCTGAATAAATATGTTCAAAAAGTACTTTAAGAGCTAATACATAATTGAAAAAGAAGGAAAACAGAGATATAGATCAGTCACCACCAGCCTTGTTGTAGACATAGGTGACTAACCCATCAAAACAAGCTAATCAGTTTCCATTCCAGCCTCATTTGATGAAAACGGCAACTCCGTCGCTTCTACTCCACATTCTCTCTGAAAATCAATTGCTCATTTGAAACCCGTTTTCGAATCAATTACAGGATGACATTTTCACTTAGTATCAGTATACAATCACATTTTCATACAAAGAGCAACTTGTATTAATATGATCGATTGAAATACGATTTACGAGAAAATATAACTACTACAACATCACGTTTAAATAACACCCCCAACCCAATGAAATTCTTTTCCATGCATAATATCAAGCAAGTTTCAAATTGCTAAGTGTGACTTTAAGGGGAGGGGGAAAGGGCAGAGAGGAGGAGGACATGAAATGCTAATAGAGCTGCTGCATTTGAGCTGGTAAATAGTTGAAAGAAGAAGAAGAAGTAAAAAGCATAGAAAGAACCTTGAAAACGAGAGGTGAAGATATCTTGGCTCTACGAGTAACGAGCAAAAAAACAAATCTTTTAGGGCTAAATTGAACCTTTCTCATCGATGATAAACCGGAAGGCCCAAGCAAATAAAGAATCAAAAAAAAGCGGCGAGGTCAATTTAATAATCGACAATTAAAAATATTACGTATTACTCAAGCAAGCAAAAAGAGAAGAGAAATCAAGACCTGCGATTGATGGAAATGAGTTAAGCAGCCATAGAAAGCGCCTCGAATCATCGATGATGATGATCCCGCCATCTTTATTGCTTCCTCTTCTTCTTCAGCAATTGAGGTAAGAAAATGGAAAGGTAAGAGTTTCAGTGTGCGCGTTGACAAGATCAAATAGGTGATATTCGTCCAGGTAATTTATTTGTCATAACGCAACTAAAAATTGAAGTTGGATTAGCACTTAATTAAGGGAGAAAAAGTGGACTATAAACTAATTTATCATTTTTTTAATTATTATTATTTTTAACCAAGTGTCTATTTTATCATGGACTCTTATTTTCTTATTTTCCGACGACGTTTACCTTCAGAACGGTATAATTTGGGACGGAGTCAGCACCAAATCAACGAAAGGTTTCAGCCCTCGTCTTTCACAACAAGAGCTAGTTTGAGCGGAGTAGAGAGAAAAGAGGAAGATGAATCCAAGTCAAGGGGGCCATAGCAATCAGCAGTTCGGAGGCAATTTCAACAACGAACCCCGTCACGATGACGATGCAGCACTCACCGAATTCCTCGCTTCTCTAATGGACTACACCCCTACTGTGTGTAAATCTCCCCTTTTGTCTTCTTCCTCTTTTTTTTCTTCCTGAATTTGTCCCATTATTATTGATGCTGCTGTATTCTCTTATTGATTGTTTTTTTTTTTTATTGGTGAAGATTCCGGATGAATTAGTGGAACACTACTTGTCAAAAAGCGGGTTTCAGTGTCCCGATGTTCGACTGTAGGTACCCCATCTTGGGTTTGCTTTGGTCTTTAATGAACAGGGATTCAATTGCTTTTGTGAATTTTTTTTTGGGTCCAAATCTATTTCCAATTGGTGGGTTTCTTAATGCAGAATCAGGCTGGTTGCAGTTGCTACCCAGAAGTTCATCGCTGATGTTGCTACTGATTCTCTTCTGTACGTTTCTCCCATTTTCCTAATTCTCGTTTGGTTGTTACTTGTTGTTCCCCTCTCCCCCGTCCCCAGCTCCTAGGTAATCCAAAATAATTATCTTTTTTGAGCTATGCTTAGGTTTCTAAATTCTGTATGAGCAACACAATCATGGCGAATCCAAACGAAAAATATATATATATATATATATATATATATATATATATATATATATATATCATTAGAACACAAACTTCTTTGGTGGTAGCTTTTGTGTATGGATTTTGGGTAAAAAAATGATGATTTTTTTTGTAGGCAAGAAAGTGGCTTTAGGTTTTAAAAAAATTGAGTGGGGCACATTCTACGCACAGTTGCATACACACATACATTTTGTCTTGTCTACAGTTGCTATTACAATTGTTCATGTAACACTTATGCGTTGAATATTGGATGGTGGTGCTATACATAGAGTCATGATGATCCTAATAGAATGATACGATGGTTTTTTGTATTCTGTGGGAGTATGAGTTAGTATGAAACCAAATAGGACATGATCTTGATCTTCAGCCTGCTTAATACTATTTTGGATTAGTATGGAGTGTTTGACCAATGAAGGGAAGTCTTGGCAGAACACTAAAACTAAAAGTTGTGTCCATGTGGCCGGTAATCACGGATTCAAACCAAGCCATCAACCTCTTACAGAAATATTTTCTATAACGTAAGGGTGCATATACCAGGCCCACATGACCTTGTCTCCCCTCCCCCAGTAGGCAGGATACTTTAGTACACCGAGGCTGTTTTACAGTGTTAGGCCAATGTCTTTGAAGTGAAACAGATTTAACCCGTACATATGTGGAGGATAATATGAAGCAAAATTGATGCTTTTGTGTTGTTTTCGATATCATATTTAGTTTGTTGGTGTTGTCCACTGCAGGCACTGCAAAGCAAGGGTATCATCTGTTGCAAAAGATAAAAGAGACAAGCAACAGAAGGTGACTTCTTTGTTTTTTTATTTCTTTATTTATTATTCTCTCATCCCCTGCTCAAGGACATTGTGTCTTATGCTTCTTTATGAACAGGATAAGCGTCTCATATTGACTATGGATGACCTTTCGAAAGCTTTGCACGAGGTGAGCATTAAGTGCTACTCAATAGTGGTAGATGTTGCTAAATGGGAGGTCCTTTAGGAACCTTGTTACAGTATTTGTTAGAATTTTATGTAAGTGATTCAGCTGCAAAGATTATCTGGATTGTTGCCTTCTCAGGAAATGTTTTTGCACCCGACACCTTTGTATGAACTTTGTTTCTTGATCACACACTCACACACAAAAAAACACGTGCTTTTACTCTTTTCAAGGGATTGGCAATTCAAGTATATATATAGCTAAGGACTTTGCTGGGCAACTTATTTTAACCAATCACCAGTACCAGTTTCTCTTTCCTTTTCACATAGTTCTGCTGTGAGAAGTGCAGCAACTTTGACTAGCATAGTAGTGTGTGTATATACTTTGTTATCGCAGACGCTTGTTGTATGAAATGATTAAAGGTGAAATTATAGCTACAATACTTGTTTCATTTTGGGGCGTAACACAGCCTTTAACTTAAAGTCTTTAAGTTATAGAAAATGTACCATGCAAGAATATCACTCTTATATTGTAAGTGCTGTTTAGACAATTTTTCCATGATTCGTGTTAAGTGAGTGTGATGTCTGATCAAAACATGCATCTTCCTAGTGAACATGGGAGGAAAATTGAACTTTTGGTTATTAAATTTCATTAGTTTTTTGGGTTTTGTTTAAAAAAAATGTTATTTTTATGATTTTTGTTGCTTTACTTTCTTGTTATGACCTCGCTTCTCCCAAATTTGTGTGGGACATGTCTTGCTATTCCCCTATCTATGACTGAGTTATCCTAAGAGAGATTGCTATTGGACCTTTTCCTGTAATAAGACCTTGTTTAAAGTAAGAGTTTATAATCAAAATGTAATATAGCTCAACGTTAAAGGGGCAATGCAATGAAAGTTGTATCCTTAATCTGCAGATTCCGTAAGAGACAGTTAATTTAGAAGTTAGCTCCCCCTTTAGTGGCCAATGAAAGGAAGAAAAAGTTGTACTATTTGTAACATATTTAGCTTTAATCTGCTCTTTGAGATTATACCAAAGATTTGCATACTTTTTATCTTATTATGCATTATAAGGTTATTGATTTTGCTTAAAATGTTTGTTGCAGTATGGAGTTAATGTCAAACACCAAGAATATTTTGCTGATAGCCCTTCTGCTGGTTTAGATCCTGTTACCAGGGAGGAGTGAATGTAATTTTCCGACTACTCTTTTCTTTTCTTTTTTTCACCAGAAGATTTCTATATGCAGAATGATATGATCTAAACTGATTATTTTCCAGTTCAGTTCCCTTTCTTCGACCATGGATTATCTCTTGTTTCTTTCTGTGACGAGTACTTGTAATTGGTGCACTGAAAATTATTCACCATTTGTTCATAAAACAAGAAACTTACTTTGTATTTGTTATGTGAACAGTCGGTGGATTTGGTGGATGTATCAATATTTCTGACCCTCATGCATGCCAATGGTTTACAACAATAAAATGATATGGTCATTACATTTTGGCGGCTTCTATCAGCACCACCATTTTACTAACCGCACCCTTTATTTTATTATTTTTCATTTACTTCACTTCACCACCTAATCACTCAAGACACCACTTAAAAATCATAAATTTAATAGCTTTTAAAAACTCTACACTTTAGTCCATCATGTTTTAAAAAATAAAACAGTTTTTAATCCCTCTAATTTCAATCTACATCATATAACTATTTTAAATAACATTTCCCCACTTTCTTCTTCATTTAAAACCCTAATTTCTCTACCAAACCACAGCTGCCCCCTCCTTTTCCAACAGCCTCCACCTCCCACCTCCCCTCTCCACAGCTTCATCTCCTCTCTTCATGACATTTCCTCCTAAATCGTGACCTACATGTGTAGCCCTCCCTACAACCTGCAAATCAGGACCATTGCTCTTCATCTGCCTTATTCCACCAACGAAAAAAAAATCCTTCCGATCTAGTCGGAAAAGAGCTTGAGCAAGGAGAATGTCGTGCGATTTGAAGGTTTTAACAGCCGGCTCGCCTGCAAATTCAACCCCTTCATCTAAAAATCAAACCCCTCCCCTGCTGTAAATTGCTGCTTCCTCCCCAAATCGAAAATCGCAGATCCTTCCCAAATCGAAAATTACGACTTCCAGACCCTCATGTAGTGCTGACAAGTTTCATTTTTTTGATAGGGTCGACGATTCAAGGAGAAATGGATAATGGGGTTTATAGAGGGAGGAATTAATTACAGTATGAAGGTGATGAGCAGGGGCAACATTATTATAGGAAATTGTGTTTTTTTTTTTTTTTTTTTTTTTTTTTTTTTTTTTTTTTTTTTTAAAGACGAAACGTAAGGGAGGAAATGTGGTGGTTTTGGTGTGTGAAAAGGTGATGATGGTGGGAGGTGTTTATGGGTGGTGGAGATGGAATGTGGAAGGATGAAAGAGATGGTGGTGGAGATGGATGGTGTTGGTGGTGGATGGAGGTGATGGATGAAGGGTGTTATGTATAATTTTAGAAAGTATGATGCTTGTATTGGATTAATAAAGAATTAGATTATTTTATTTTTATTAATAAAGGACTTAATTGTATTTTTAAGAATTGTAGTACAAAAGTATTTTTGAAATTAATTTTGTGGTGCTTAAAGTAAAAAATAAAAATATTAATGTGGTGCCAAAGTAATTTGAAGGGTTCGGAAGTGATTGTGTAGCATTAAAGAAAATCGCGCGCTGATAGATGTCGCGCCATATTTTATTACAATATATTGTGTAGCTACACTCTTAAGATCATTATTCAAATGTGCGAGGCCAAAATTAACCTCTTTTCCGTTTACAATGACTATTATATCCTATGGACTGATCTCATCGGAAAGTAACTCCTCGAGTACTGCATTACTTTGAGGCTTGTGGTTTGTCACAGTGTCATCCTTGAGGAATACCACATCATAGATATCATAGAATAAACCACCTCTCGTTTTTTGGGGCATCCCACGAACAAACACTTTTGATCGTGATTGCAACTTTGGCTTTGTCCTCAAGGATGTGCCATGGACACCCCCATATGCAAAGATGGTCGTAAACCAACTTTAATATTGTTCCACAACTCTAAAGGTGTCTTTTCAATGGGTTTCGATGGAAATGCATTTAAGATGTCTACTTTCATTTGCAACACATAACCCCATAACATCACATGAAGGGACATGGTTATTTGTTTACGAGTGGCGGTACATCAATATCATGGTACTCAACTATTTGCAATCTTTGGCCGTTACGCCTTTAAATCATGCCGAGATAATAGCTATTCTTGAAACAAGCACGGAATGCATTTGATTAATGACACATTATTATATTCGAGGAACTTGTGTTTAACGGTCAACAACTAGAAACCGGTCATGTTATACTGAAAGAAACATGTATTAGCTTAAATGAATGGAGGTTACTTAAAAGACGATTGACAAAGCATGGTTTACCAAAAATTTCTTCACACATGATTTCCTAAAGACATACAAAAGAGATGTTCTTCACTGCTCAAACTGGTCGACAATCCAGAAAATTTCTTCTTAAAAGTGTTGACAACCGCTTACGCTCGAGAGTTTGATCGAAAAGACATGCGTCGGCTTAGAACCTAAAAAGATACTCAAACCAGGGAGAAAACACAAATGAATATTTTACTTTGAAGCTTTTTACGAGATATATATATATATATTTTATTGGTAATGAACATATAATGGGAAAATCAGTTCAACATTCTCCAGATATTACACAATTTGCCCTCAAATACGTGGAAATACCAGACAAGGACAACCGTGAGTGGTGGAAACAGGAAGTTCTCTTGTTCCCTTCTTCTTTTGAGTCGTCCATCTTTTTCTTTTTTATAATCACAGCCAAATCAAATTCCTTTTGTATCTAAGTTTTTAAGCACTTTAGTCTACGCCGCCTCTCATTTTCTCGCCCATTCCCCGGTGATTCTGCAGGTTTGTCTGCTTTCTGTAACATTCTTATTGTCGATCGTTGATGTAATTGTACATGAATCAAGTGATTCTTATTGTTTCTATAATCGTTTTGTCTCCCAGAATTAAGGGTTTAATTTGTAGTACACAGCCTTTATTTTGTTTACGTGCTTCTTTGCTACGTGTGAATTTCAAATCATTACATGGCGGTTAAAATTTTAATATGGCTGGCGAAATGATATACTGGATTGTCAAGATCTTTTGGTGTTTGGTTTTCCAGTGTTTAAAAGATTATTTCTTTCTGCTTATGATAGGGAATTAAGGCAATACCTTTGATTGCAGACAGTTTGGAACACCGATTGTAGCGTGCTGCTGCTTTATTCTGATTGAAATGGACGATGGGGAACTTGAATTTTCGAACCAGCAGTTACCTGGATCGAGTTTCGGTGATATTCCGAGTAATTGTTCTCTGAGTAGCTTTCTTGATGAGATTCTCAATGATACACATGCTTGTACCCATACACACACTGCAATCCACCTGGTCCTGATAACTCTCACACGCACACTTGTTATCATGCCCACACCAAAATCGTTCCGCTGAAGATGACAAGACCACAACTGATGATACTGCTGAGTCCACAGATAAGAAAGCCAAGAAATGCCCATTAGGAAACAGGGAAGCTGTACGCAAGTATCGAGAGAAGAAAAGGCTAGGACTGCATCTTTGGAGGATGAGGTTGTCAAATTAAGGGCTTTGAATCAACAACTAATGAAAAGGCTACAGAGCCAAGCAGTCTTGGAAGCTGAGGTAGCGAGACTCAAATGCCTCCTTGTGGACATTAGGGGTAGAATTGAGGGTGAGATTGGATCTTTTCCATATCAGAAGCCGGGAATAAGAGTGGTGATGCCTATCAGAACATTGTTAATCCTAATTTGCCTGGTGCATATGTGGTGAATCCATGTAACGTGCAATGCGATGATCAGATCTCTTGCCTTCAGCCAGGACTGGATGCCAAGAATATGGACAGCACAGCTATAAACGGCACAGACATGAATGTCACAGGATTAAGTGACTGTGCATTTGAGAATCTACAGTGCATTGGTAATCATATTCCAGTGATGAAGGATCTTCCTGGTGGTGGTACTAGCAATACTGTGCCTCCCACAAATCTTTCCCGTGGAAATAAGCGAAAAGGTAACTGCTGCTCACAGTAATGATTTTTTTCTACATGTAGCCCCTTTCTGTCAAAGTTTGGTTATTTGTTTTTCTTACGGGAGTTTTTCCATAGCATACAGAAATTGCCCAAGTTCTTGGTGATTTTAATTATTTTGGGGGTTTTGTTTGCTCTTCTTGTTGCTGTTTTGCATCCCACTTTATTGTTGAAGGATGAGCTGCCTACTAAGCATTGTTATCAATAACTATACGACCAGACTTTTCTTAATGGTTTTTGCTATTGTTATTTTTTGTACTGTTTACATTTAGCTTGGTTTTGGAAACAGTAATTATTATCTTAGGCTGCTCAATAAGGTTTGGATTATGTGCTTAATTTAGTTCTCTCCCACTTGTTTTATCTCATTCTGCAGGCTGACATAAAAAGTCTAGGAATTTAAGAGGTAAGCACGGAGCTTAGGAGCTCTCTGCTTCATTCATGAAAAGATGAAGTTCTGATCTCCATTGGCCACAGGCTTAGATGATATCATCCCCTTTGGGCACAAATCTAACATTGTACAGGGATAATCACTGCAGGCAAAAGGACTTAACAAAACAACAAGAGGAAAATAACGGTTCAAGGGTGACATGGCACATGTTGCCAACTTAACCCGATTACAACTAATGGGCCTAGTCTATACTAGTTGTTGGGCCAAGCTTCATTAATTGTTGGGTCTACATCAGGTCCTTCCCCGTCGATGGAATGGAACTTATCCTTGAGTTCAAAGCAGGTAGCAATGACTCCAGAAACGCATTCTGCAGGAGCATCATCTCGTGGAGGCTAGCATGAGAGATCAACAACATTGAAGTTAGGAGAGGTCTGCCACGAAGAAGGCATGTCAATAACATATGCACATTGATTTTGTGCATGACTCTAAAAGGACAAATCTTCTTAAGTGCCGGTTGGAAAGCGCTTTTGCGAAACCATGACTAGATCGCTAGGTGTGAATGTGTGTAGGCGCTTTATGAGCTTTTGTGGCTGCTTTGTATCTGGAATTAGAGAGGTTGAGTTGATCCTTGACTTCTTGACGGTTTAGTAACTGCATGAGCCAGGATCTTGTTGGTCTGCTCTTTGGTGTAGATATGTTGGCAAGGTCTACAAGGAAATTAGGTGCCATGGTGTAGACTATAGAAAAGGAGAATGACTCGCTGATCTGTTTTCTATTGAATTGTAGGCAAACTCTCTTTTGCTAGGCTTGGGACCAATTGCTTAGGAGTGCCTTGTTAATATGATTCATTTCACTCAGAGTACGGTTGACTACCTCCGCTTGTCCATCTCTTTGAGGGTGATAGGTGCTTTTGAATTGTAGTTGAGTCTTGAAGGGCTTCCATAACTCCCTCCAGAAATGGGTGGCAAATTTGACGTCCATGTCTGATGAAATGGATTTTGGTTGTCCATGTAACCACACCACTTCTGTGAAGAAGATATGTGTAAAAATATGGCTGACATCTTCTGTCTTTTTCATGGTACAAAGTGAGACATCTTCAAAAAGCGATCAACAACAACAAAACATAATCAACAATTCGAGTCTCAGGTAGATCTAGAATGAAATCCATGGATAAGTCTTCCCATATATTTTCAGGCACATGTTAGGGAGTGTATAGACCAATGTTTTGGCTAGTGTCTTTGGCACTTTAGCAGATCCCACATTGTTGAACATACCTGCCCACATCATCCCTAAGTTGAGGCTAGTAGATACTGTCTTCCAAGAGGCCCAAAGTTTTGTCTCTACTTGTATGTGTCTAAAAGCCACCTTCATGAAGTTCCTTAAGCATATGCATAGTTGTCACGGCATTAGGCGAGCCCCTGGTCGCTAGGCGAATGCCCGGCATGCTAGACTATGTGCCGATTGTCATCTTTTACCTGTGTGTTCAGCATTGTTTTAGGCAAGGGATGTCATGGAAAAGCAACGATGCGTTGTTATTTCAAATCTAGTAGCAGATCTTTTTGTCTTGGTAAAGCGGCTGATTCTAGAGAGAGCATTGAGCTCCCATGTGTTCTTTAAAGTTTTCTACATATTTGCAGTGATCGTTTCCTTGTTCACTTGTGCTTGTGGGTTACTATTCATTTAAGCAATTCAATTGCATGGATAATGGTCTATTTAACTCTTTCTTGATGTTGTATGATGATCAATGGCCAACTACTAAGAATCATAATTTTCAGTCATTAGCCAATAAAATACTGCCCATGTGATTGAATAGCAGAACCAGAACGGCACTCTTGCGTTTTTTTTGTATATTATTCTACTGGCTTTTACAATGGTAGGTAGTTCGTTGTTGATTGCTGATTCTCTTAGACTACCAGCTATTTGTTGAAGGCCCTAAATGTAGTTATTTGTACTTTGGAGATATGGTTTTGTATTGCATTGACAATTTGTCCTTTGTATCTTGTTAGGAGGAGCACGTACAAGAACGGTGACTTGAACTGTGCAATGTAGCTGAGGGTACATATTTTCAGGAGTATGGAGGGGCGTCTTTTCCTTTTAGATTGTATCTGCTGTAGAAATTAGGCTAGTATCTGTTTTTAATGACGCTTGTTTTGCTGCGATTCAAGCTGTATTACATTGGAAGTTTTTCTCTCTCTTTGTACTGTAATAAAGTCACCTGAAGCACAAAACTTGATGGAAATTTGGCCTAGCTATGCAATGCAAAGAGGCAAGGAATCTTGGTGTTTTTTTTGAGGGCGGGTATCTTGGTTTTACATGCGGTTCTTTTGGTGGTTTATTATGTGAAAACTTGCATTTTTCTGAAAAATCTCATATGTTTGTCTCAAAGGGTGCATCATGATTCATGGAGCTTGAATCCCATATTTTTCTTGTAGCAACGATATAATTACAGAATTGGTTTGATCAATAACTTCAAATGAAGGGCATACCATCACACTATATGATACCATTAACTGAGAGCAACACTTCAAATGATTGATGTAGCAGCACAAACATAAGAAAAACATCTATTCTTTTTTGGGTTGAAAGGTTTGAAATGGGTATAAAAGATTCTATTGTCCATTGCTTAATAATGAAAATCTATTCCGATTAGGCCACTATATATCAGCAAGCTACGAGGCCATAACTTTACTCCAAAACCTGAAGATCATCATCTTCCCTATAGATGCTCTCAGCCATTTGCCAAACCTGTAGACTGTTGTCCTCTGCTACGCTCGATATAACCCATGCTTCATTTTTGTTCCAAGAGAAATCTGATATCTTTGCTTTATGACCACCATGTGAGAACATTAGCTCCGGTGGACCATCTTCAGCTTCTCCTTCCAACTGCTCATCTCCAACCCTATGAATTTGCATTCCATAATATACACAAACTGAAATTCCTCCAGAAATATACCATAGAAATCAAAGCTACCTTTATCAAGATTTTATATTTTTTTAATAGGTTCCACTATCCATTACTTCCTATGTAAGTTCCCTCAAATTGATAAGGACCCATAAATTTAACCAAAACAAAATCATAGTATATGCTTTCAACATATGCCGCCTTCATTCTTCAAATGAAGAAGACGAAGGAAATGCATCACCACATGAAGAGCAAATTACCTGCTAACGTCCCACACCATTATTCTCCTGTCCTCGGCTGATGAAGCAAGCACCGTCTCATGGTGGGGGTCCCATTCAACTTGATATACCTCCTCCCTACACATGAAAAATGTTCAAATCAGTTATACGGCAGAACAGACTCACCCAGGAGGTGAACAAATACAGAAAAAGCTAAGATCTAAATATTTACAAACAAAAATGATGTAACAGTGTCAAGATGATATGTCATTCAAAAAAAAATAATTGACGGGGTTGATGGTTACTGTGGATTTTATGTAGGTTTTTGTATATGTTTAATGTATACTTATCATTCTTGTTTTTTCAAGCTTTTCTTGTCTAGCACTGTAATCACACACTACCACAATCTATTTTAATCACTTCTCGCTACTGTGCTATGAGCTTTGAAACATCATCACAAAGAAACAGGCAAGAAGAGCACAGCCGATATCTCTGACAAGAATGACCATCAAAAAATTGAAGCCTTAAATGCTTTCCGTGAGCTGCTTTAGAGAACAGATTAGAAACTAGCAATAGCTTAACTATTTTCAGCAGTTAAGAAGAGTATCCAACTGAGCAGTGCAACAATGTCCAACAGAATGACTGGCTACCAAACAAAAAAGCTCTTATCTTTTCCGATTCCTACTAAGCCTCGGAATACATATACAAGCAAGGTTGGTGGTTCTTCCATTAAAAAGTAAAATCAGAGAAAAAGAAAGGCCAGGTAAGGATTCCAGAAAGAAAATGTAAGAAAGACAACAAACTTCAAGACACTGCTTTTCTAATAATAAAGTAATTCAGAGGGACTGAGGGAGAACATACATGTGACTACTCAAGACATGAAATGGTGATTCCAGCTGCAAGTCAAAGAGACCAACAGTAGTATCAGAAGAAGGCCGTTGCCACAATCCACTTCATTAAATGGATTGAAGGATAAATAATTCACCTGCAATCGAAAAATAAGAATAAACTGAGGCCTGGTAAGTAGCAGGCAAAAACCAGGCAAATGGAAACAATTTTTTCATATGAAGACAGAACAGAGTTAAGGGACCCTATGCAACCAAACAAGGATGGAAGATCATATGTCCAACCAAGTTGCCTATAGATTGCAAAAATTACATGGTCAGATTCAAAAAAATTCAGGTAACGAAAAAAAGATTATAGGTAGTAGGCAGCAGTAACTTCACCTCTTTCTCATGGACTACAACAGAGTGTTGTGGTTTGTTTGAGCGTAAATCCCATATGATTAGTCTGCAATCGTCTCCGACTGACCCAAACAAGTTTTCATTCTTCAAGCTCCATGACACATCACCAACCACACTTGTGTGTTCCCTGGAACAACAATTGTTTTAAGCAAATAGAAGCTATATTGTATATAGATAACAAAGATTCACGGACAAATAAAATAATTTGAAATAGATGCCTGAAAAACGTTGATTGGGTCAAGAACTTTGGCGTCCGCAACAGCAGATACATCCCACAAACAAATTTTGGTATCGGTGGAGCCACTTAGAGGTAACCCTCCTTAAATGGGCTCCAGGACAGTCCAAATCCCTCTTTATCATGTCCCCTCAGTCTCAAGTCAGGATCAAAAGAACTCCATCGGCATCCCCAGTTTGTTTATCGCAATCAAAACATACACTTCACAACCACTTGTCTTAGCAGCAACCAAAGATGGCCTCTGTATCATACATCTTGCTCTATTTACTTCCCCATCAACATGTATCTTCTTAACTATCTCCACCTGTGAAACAAAAAGTTCAAATAACGTCTGTTGGTAATATCAACAAACACTTGGTATACAGAAAGAAAAAGAAATGACCTTTGGGATCTCTTCCTCCGGGTCGAGTTCGATTGCTGAAGCGGCGGTCCTGGGAGATGGGCTTCGGCGAGCATGATGAAATTAGGGAAATCGTCGGAGGTGTGGGTCCCAAGGACGAGAGTTTATGGACAGCAAAGGGGCCGGCGTCATTTTGGGAAGGGAAAGAAGGAAGCCATTGGACAGTGAGAGAAGGCCATTCAAGAGAATGAGAAATGACAAGATCATACAAGAAGGGCGTATTCTTCTTCCATACAGTAAACTCTCCTCAAGTGCTGCCGCATCTCCGGCGCCGCCAGCTTCTTCTTCTTCTCCCATTTTTCTGACTTTGCACAACGATTCCCGCCTAAAACGCAAAGCGCCAAAGATTGGGAAGACGAGTTTTCGGTTTTGCGATTTTCTGTGGACCGAATATATAAGCCTGTTCTGCTATGTACTTGTATAGTTGTATGTTGGTTGCAATACGGGCTTCTGTCTGAAAAAGAAGCCGGACTGGACATCTGATTATTTTTATGGGTG